>VZQC01013109.1:1206544-1305353 GCA_009823505.1 Rhizomys pruinosus
AGAAAGAAAGAAAGAAAGAAAGAAAGAAAGAAAGAAAGAAAGAAAGAAAGAAAGAAAGAAAGAAAGAAAGAAAGAAAGAAAGAAAAAAAGAAAAGCATTCCTGGTACTAAACAAAAATGACAATACAACAGAACACAACCTATGGGATACTTTAAAAGCAGCACTAAGAGGGAAGTTTATAGCCCTGGGTGCCTACATTCTTGGTCTAGGTTTGTATTTTCAGTTATACTATAATTAATTTCTCTCTTTAGCTGCTTGGGGATAGGTGCTCCTTTCCCCTGTCATTTGAATTGCCTCAAGTATTTTCTGAAGTGTTGGTTTTTTGGACATGTATTCTTTCATCTTGTTTATGTCATGAAAGATTTTTCTTTCTCCTTCAACTATAATTGACATTTTTGTTGGGAATAGTAATCTGGGTTGGCATCTATAGTCATTTAGTACTGTGAATACATTAATCCAGGTTCTTCTGGATTTCGTACTTTGGACTGAGAAGTCAGGTGTAATACTGATTGGTTTTCCTTTATATGTAACTTGTTTTTCTCTTGTGGCTTTCAGTATCTTGTCTTTGTTTTGGGTGTCTAGTGTTTTAACTATGATATGGCCTGAGGAATTTCTTTTCTGACCTTGTCTATTTGGAGTTCTATGTGCTTCTTGTATTTGTATGGTTTTGTTTCTTTTCAGTTTGGGGAAATTATCTTCTATTATTCTGTTGAAGATCTGGCCAATAACTTGTCTTGGATTTCTTCTCCTTCCTCTATCTCTGTAAGGCAGAGTTTGGTCTCTACCCCACCACTGTGAATGCTGGGCCAGTATGGCTGGCTGGTAGTAACAGGCTGTGCCCAGGGCAGTGATGAGCCTGCCTGGTGTTGCACTCACCTGTTCCCCAGGTGCCGGCTGCCTCCTCTCTGGAGAGTCTTTAATTTTCTGAAGTGCTAATTACATATTTTTGGATTGAATATCAAGAGTAGGCATTACTGAGTCAATGGTAATTCCATTTTTAATTCCTTTAGAAATCAAACAGGTTTCTTTAAAATAGTCATAATAATTTACATTACCACCAAAAGTATACAAGAATTCTCTTTTCTACATACTAATTAACACATTTTAATCTTTGGTTTTTCAAGTCCACCTTAATGGAACATAACTGCATCCATTGTTGATATTATAGTACTCATGCTCTATGTTATGTCATAGTGGGGTGATTTCAATAGAACATATGCCCCCAAAGCTTAAAATAGTTACCATTTGGGCTGGAGAGATGGCCTAGCGGTTGAGAGTGCCGACCGCTCTTACAGAGGACTTGGATTCTATCCCCAGCACCCAGATGGCGGCCTAGAACCGTCTGAAACTCCAATTCCAGGAGAACTCCAGTTCTAGGGGAATCCGAGACCCTCTTCTGACCTCCGCGGCATTGCACGACACGGGTGCACAAACTTGCATGCAGACAGTACATTCATACACATACAGAATAAATAAAATTTAAAAAAAAGTTACCATTTGGCTCTTTATGGAAAATAACTGCACATACATGCCATCATCCCTAACCTAATTTTCATAAATAAGTTAGACCAAAGCAAGCCATATTAATTTGGCTCAAAAACATTTGGATTCATGCCATAGTAGTTAACTTCTAGTTTTGATACTAAAATTCTCCAAATGCCATTAGAGAGGAAGAAAATAGTACATCTGACAGTTTAAAAATATTTTATGAATAGTGGTGTAATGAGATTGCTAGCACTAGGTTTGTATTTGTAGTAAGCATGTTTCCAGAAAATGAAACAATTGCCTGTAATTGACCACGGAATCTAATTTATTGTTTCTTTTTTTTTTATTTAACATTTTTTTATTGATGCTTTGTGCATTTCATACATCATTTTCCAATTCAGTTCAGGCATATTTCCCTTTCCCTTCCCCCCTCCCCCACCCCAACCGAGATCATGCATTCTGCCATAACTGTCCTGCATATTTCTCTCAGTTTTTTTTTCATTTTTTAGCTATAAGTGATAATCCATGAGTACAAGCATCCTTCATGTAAAACCAATTTGCAGGCTGTTGTGCCCAAACCCCCACAGCCCCACCTTCCAGCGGGGGGTGAGGGGTTGTATGTTCAATCAGGTTGATCAAATGAGGGTCCAGACTACATTGCTGTAGTTTCACCCTTCACCCCAATCGCAGCCCTTACATTCTACCACGCCCCTCTTCCGCAGATTATTCCCTGGGCTTAGAAAAGGGGCACAGGTGGATGAGAAGCAGAACAGTCCACTCTCTCTGGAGCTGTTGTCTGGGACTCTGGTCAACTCTGGCTGTTTCCTTTCATGGGCTGACAGTTTGTCCAGGAATAACCTTTCGATCCTACTAATGAAGTACAAGCAATTAGATATATAGGTATTTAAACGGCATTAATAGTTATGGTAGGTTACTTTGGTATAGACACATATGTTTAGATGATATGTTGATCCCTGAATTACATTTTTTCCTGTTAAATATGACAGGGTCTTACTGTGGCTTATGAGATCTCCTAACCTGTAGAGGATGTAAGCTTGTGGCATCAGCCATGGGTTATTGTTTCAATGAGGATAAAAACCATTGAACATGCTTACTTGCAATGTATGTCTTTCTAAACACTGCTTTCAGCCATGGCAGCTGACCATGGCCTGGGACAGTTAATCCATTAGACTCTCTAGTTTTACCTTCATCAGAAAAATCCTGAGCTTGGAAACAGACAGATCTTTGGGTCTCCACCCTCCTAATTTCTGATTCAGTAGGGCTTGAGGTGAAGCCAGTTATAAGGGGGTGGGGGACTCTGAGAAATACAACCAAAGAATGTGCTTAGTAATGAGAAAGCAAAGGTAATACTTCATTATGCAGCTGACACTGGACCTTTCTCCGTGAGCTACAGCTATCCCCAAATTAAGCTCTGTGATCTGACCTTATCTTCAGTTACTTTTCAAATGGATTCTACCATAACCTTAACCCTCCCATGGGATATTACCTGACTTTTTCCATTCATTAATGTCACTAAAGTTGTATAGCTTATGAAAATTTTGAAATTTTTAAAAAATAGTGATTACCATAAACAATGAATATCAATTCTTTACATTTGATTATGTGTCTAGCCAAAAAAATTATAAGTGCGATTTCTGCTAATTTTCCTCAGTTTGGAGGTTATAATAAAAATTTACTTGTATAATCCTGATTCTTAAGGAATGAAACTCTCCAAAGAACCTCCTGGTAGAAAGTTTCTTTCTGTACTAACACTGCAGTATTTATTTATGACTACTGATCACCTGACATATAAATAGTACAACTGTAGAAGTGAATTCTTAATATTATTTATCACATTTAACTTAAGTCCATATAATCTCATGAGACTAAGGGTCATCTTGCTGGTCAGCCTCCTTCTAGAAAGAATGTTTTAAGGCATTCTTTAGTCACTCATTTCTCTGTTTGACATAGATGAGTAATATTTTAAGCTTGGTTCTTTTCTTTTAACTGGAAATTGTTTAAAGTATTTCAGTCCTTAAAAGATTTAGGTCCTCATTAATAGCTCCCTATTTATGGCTGTTTTAATTTCACCCAATGTATCAAAATATATTTGCATCTATATATTCCAGTTCTATTGACTTATTCTTTTTACTTTGCATTATATTTTTAGGATTTCAGGTTCCCTCTACCTTAGAACTCACCCTTCTGAACATGATGGATGTTGTCAGAGAATTTCCAATGTTTGAGCAGTCTCCCATGAAATCGTGACATTTACCTAGAAGAATGCAGTCCAATGTGTCTTCCATAAATCTTTAATCAAGTACATAGCTTGTTGTGCTTTTTTAATAAACCTGTAAGCATAGAAAATTTAAAGCCATTATTTCATGCTGTTTTAATCCATAAAACATAGAAAAGTGGTTGTTATTTTATCCGTCTGCAGCAAAATGGGATAATTTTAACAAGGCTTGGAATAAATACATTGAATATGATACCCATTTTTCAGCTGAGTCTGACATCCACCTTCATGAATAAAAAAGGGTTCATTCATCATGCTGTGATGGTTATACACATCATATTCATCATGTCTGTTAGGGAGTAAGTTATCTCCTCTAACTCCCTTACATTACTGCGCAAGACTTATATAATGTGAAATAATTATAATCATGTCAGGCATGTGCACAGAAGGTAACTGCTTCAAATTTGTCTTTAATTTTATATTAATGTATATATTGGCTGGGATATGGTTTTAATATGTTGATGTATTTAATATGCTAAAATTGTTTTCACCTGGAAGAGGTTGCTGTTCTGTCATACTTATAAATATATTAAAGATACCTTTAAAATATATGAATTTTATCAAGAAACACATAATTAATCCTGTGGTTTAATTAAAAGGTTTTATGAAACTGTGTTGCTTCCACATTTTCCATTAAAAATGGTACTTTAGGGGGCTGGAGAGATGGCTTATCCCTTAAGAGCACTGATTGATCTTGAAGAGGACCCAGGTTCGATTCCCAGCACCCACATGGCAGCTAAGAACCATCTTAGGCCAGGAGTGGTGTAGCACACCTTTAATCCCAGCACCTGGGAGGCAGAGGCAGGCTGATCTCTGTGAGTTCAAGGCAAAAAAAAAAAAAAAAATAGTAGTGTGCTGGGTGTGGCAGTACTTGGTACTTGCTTTCAGGCCCCTGAACTTAGGATGCTGAAGCAGGAAGACTTCAAATTTGGGGACAGCCTGAGGAGTACATTACAAGAACCTATATATTTTTTTCTTTTTGGTCTTTTTGAGATAGAATCTCCTTGTAGCTGTAGCAGGCCTGGAACTTACCATGCAGACCAGGGTGGCCTGAATCTCACAGAGATCAACGTGCCTCTGCCTCCTGAGTGTTGGGATTAAAGGTGTGTGTCCCCATGCCCAGCCACAGCTTATACATCTAAGGTAAATGAATAGAGGGGAGAAAGAAGAAGGAGGAAAGGAAAATGCAAAATTTATCTCTCCTTATTTTCTCTTAAAATACAATCTTCTTGAAAAAGACTACATAGTGAATATTTAGACTGGTAGGCCTTCTAACAAAAATAATAGACTTTTATTTTTACCAACACCAAGGGAAATAGAAGTAGACAAAAATTCAAATATAGCAATTTTCACAGTAAGTATGAGTTATGAGTGTAAGTACTTGCATAGTACAGGTGGAGACAGGCACACAAAACTGTGTCCCCAGGGTTCTACAGAGAATAAGGGTCAGAGCCAGGATTGGATCATGTCTGGCTCAGGAATCCAAGCTCTTATTCCTGCCCTGGGAAAGCTCAGTAGACATGGTTAGCTATGTAACCATTAACTTGCAGGGAAATTACTGGCTTCATTTCTTTTGTAAAAGAAGAAAAGAAAAATCTAGAGCAGCAAAAACTGGTTTTGTTGGGAGATTTATATGTACGTGTGTATGTGTGTGTGTGTGTGTGTGTGTGTGTGTGTGTTTGTGTCTAGGTAACAATATTATTTAAGGAAGAAAGGGTCAAAAAAGTGAGGAATAGGGCCTTTGGAGGAATCGGGGAGGTGGAGAGGAAATGGTTGAAATTATGAGTTTCTCAAGAAAATAAAAATTTAATCACAAAACTAAAGAATGAAAGTTTTTTATTCTATAATTTGTAGAGGATAAGACAGTCTTAATTTAGTGTTAGTGATTATCTAGTATTAATCAGGGAATTCCCAGCATGAACCCTGTCTTTTAGCAGACATTTAGCTTGAGGTAGCTACATGAATAAGTGAATTAATCAACAAATGAACTCTTAGATCATTGAACGACAGTTTATAGAAAACCATATCCAGAAGATTGTTGAAAGTTGAAGATACATGGAAACTAGAATTGTTAGTCTGAAAAGACAAATATAGCTTTGATATTATTAGGAATCATTTAATAGACAGTTTTCCTTTTGGAGGCACTTGTTCCTAAAATATGTTTCAGTACTTAAATGAATACAACAATTTTCATCACAGTATTGCCCAATTATCTATATATTTTGACTATATAGGTCTGTCTTTGGTTTGGAATATGAAATTGTTTCAAGGCATTTCTATGTAAGAGACTAAATATATCCTAAAAGCCATCAATTTTCTTACCTTATTTTGGATGAGGCCACGGCTGTGTTTCATGTTTTGCCATGATGTGAATGATAACTTAAGGAATCTATTTATAAAGATAATGAAACTGAAACTGTCCTATCAGGAGGCAGATATTCTGAAAGCTCTATGCCCCTCCTTATTGATATGAGTTTTGAGACAAGGAAATCCAAAGAATTTAAATTGTTTAAGGAATCTCATGCTGGAGGAAAGAAAAATATGGACCCTGGTGCCAGCCAGAGGGGGACTATGTCTCCAAGAATGTGTTTTCCCACAGTTCTGACTTGTCAGACCACTGTCTAAGACAGACTGGTACAGAGACAATGGTGGATCATGATACACTGGATCATGTCTTGATCAGAACCGCTGTGTTACGCATACCTCTTGTCTTTAAGCCTAAACCTCATGCTAAGACCCTGAAGATAGACTTGGGGTTTCACTGGGCCTGTCTATTTATCCCTCTTCTCTCTTTCACTATTATTTGTCTCTTTAGTTGGCAAAGTGTGGACTGACAGCTGAGCCACGCTTGCTGGAGATGCCAGATTTTGATTCAAAACTAGCTGATAACAAAGCCATGGTTCTAAAGCTAACATTTGGAAGTTTCCCTCCTTCAATGAGGGTCCAGTAACTGCACACCATCAGAAAGTTTAAATAATATAATAGAAGGTGGGGGAATCTGGCTGGCTCTGTGAGGAATGGAAAAAGGTCAACATTCATAGAAAATAGATATTTCCCAAGAAAGAGCTCAAAAGTGCCAAAGATCTGTAAGGACATGCAGTTTCCTTAGATGTGTGCTGTTAATGCGAAGGCAGTAAAGAACACTTTTGAGCCATGAAAATAGAGTTTATATATGAAGGAGGAATAAGGGTATCAAAGAAAGCGTAAAAGCAAATGTGTTTATAGGCAACAGACTAGACTTATATATCTCCCTTTTTAGCTTAATCAAATACATTATAGATATCATAATTGATATATCAGAATACTTCAATATCAAACACAATGGGCATTATTTTTAAGTCTGAATATCTATCTGTAATATCAAACTCCACAGAAAAAAAAAATTAAAAGAAAGCAAATGCACCCATCCTGTGTTCTAAATTGATAGATTTAGAAGGAATTGACATGCTTGTACTTGTAAACTTAAAATATATATACTAAAACAGCATGGGTGAACTTGATGAAATCTGTGCCTTGATTCCACCCTATAGGTATGTATAAAACAACTGATTTTTTTGAGACTTATGGGTCAAAAATAAAAACCTTAAATAAAAAAGGGGGATATAGATAGATACGAAAACTTTTTGTCAAAAAACCTTGCAACCCAAATCTTAAAACTAACTAAGGGAAAGGAGTTGTATGTTCCAACAGGCCAGAGTATCACCAACTTAATGGCTGAGAAAGAAAATGCAGCTTTTCAGTGAATAGGATGTACCAGAAATTGCCAGCAGAAGGATTGACTCCTCTGGGCATTGGGAAGAAATGCCTCAGATTACTGCAGACAATCAGGCCCCTCTGTGGATCCTACTAGTAACAACTATTTTTAATGATTCCTAACGAAGCTTACCTTCTAGGTGCCGCAAAGGTTTTAATAAAAGAGACTTTCTTAACTCGCCCCCATAGAATAAGGAGAAATATGATGATGATGAGGTCGTTCTCCAGCTGTAGATTGGAGCCAGCTGTTATAGAGGTATTCTCTTGTAAAAATCAGTAAAACTGCCTTCTTTAATTGACTAATGGACATAGAAACTCTGAAAAGGATTATTCTCTATTCAGAACCAAATATAATGCTAAAGTCTCCTTAAGCTGTGCACTTAAACAAAATATATTAATACAGGAGCTCTGACATCAACAATGGATTATTCTACCAAGGAGATGTTGGCCAGAGGATCCAAGCCCCCACAAAAGGTAAAGGCTCCTTGCCTCCTAACTGGGATATCTGCAGGAAGAGAGGCAATAAGGCCCTGCTGTTGAAGACCTGATATAAACATGGGATAGATGTATGGAGACCACACTTGCAAGTATACAGATGGTCTCTGGAATGCCAGAGAGTGTTACCAAAGGCCACTAAACCAATAAAGCAAATATAGGTCTCCTTGAGTCAAGCAAGACTCCTCCGTTAGCACCAGCTACACCTCATCTGCCTGGAAATACTGTGCAGCAGTGGCAGCCATATGTCTGTATATCCCAAATCTAATTGGCTATTAGCTCTCTCCTTGGAGGAATAACCCACGGCTGATGCCACAAACTTACATCCTCTAATGGTTAGGAGATGTTATAAACCACACGAAAACCTTGCCATACTTAACAGAAGAAAATGTAATTCATGAATTAACATACCATCCAAACATCTGTGTCTATACCAAAGTGACCTACCATAACAATCAGTACTGTTTAAATACCTATATATCTAATTGCGTGTGCTTCATTAATAGGATCGAAAGGCTATATATTATACTGTTTAAATACCTATATATCTAATTGCATGTGCTTCATTAGTAGGATCAAAAGGTTATGCCTGGACAAGCTGGAAGCCCATGAAAGAAAACAGCCAGAATTGACTAGAGACCAAGACATCAGCTCCAGAGAAAGTAGACTGTTTTGCTTCTCATCCACCTGTGCCCCTTTTCTAAGCCTAGGGAACAATCTGCGGAAGAGGGGGTGTGGTAGAATGTAAGGGCTGCGATTGGGGTTAATGGTGAAACTACAACAATATAGACTGGACACTCATTTGATCAACTTGATTGAACATACAAGCCCCCCCTGCTGGATGGTGGGACCCATGAGCTGTGTGGGTTTGGGCACAACTGCTTGCAAATTGGTTTTACATGAAGGATGCTTGTACTCACAAATTATCACTTACTGTTAAAAAAAAATGAAAACAAAACAAAACAAAAAAGCGGAGAAAGATGCAGAAAACTTACGGCAGAATGCATGATCTGGGATGGGTAGGGGTGGGGTGGGGAGAAGGGAAGGGGATATATGCCTGAACTGAATTGGAAAATGATGTATGAAATACACAAAGATTCAATAAAAAATATATATATTCCAGTCTGGAGCTTATAAGTGCGCCCCGCCAGGGTTTGATGAAGAAAATTCAGAATAGTTTTCATAATGAGTCTGATTCTTAAACTGTGGAGGTTTTCACTGAAAAAAAGAATATTCCAAGACAAGATGCTATACATGAAGAAGGCAGACACAGGCTTGGATCATGCACTCTCTAAGAATCTATGTGATGCCATATCATGTAATTGAAAGTAGTATTACTTGAAAGTGACACTGGAGAGTGGGATGGATTTGAGAACATTGTCACTGTGTTTCTTTCTGTAGAAAGAATAATTTGTATCATACAGTGTTTTGCAGAAAGTTATAAATTGCATGAGTTCAATGCTCCATCTTGAGGGTTCCAGTAAATATTTATTACATGGCACTTGAAACCAACCAGAGGAACAAGGTCACTTAAGGAAGAACAGAAGGTCATACTCAAGCCCATGAGGATTCTGATACATAGAGTACAAGCCTTTATAGAACAGTCAAGTGAGATGAGAAGAGAAAAATGTCCATCAAACTTAGCAATTTCGAAGTCACTCTTAACCTTTGCTGGAACAGTTTAAACATACACAATGAAAAGGGCAAGCACAACAGGGAATAAAAAAAAAAAATCAATGAGTCAATGTGATACTGTTTTGTCTACTGTGCATACTATCCTGACTTGAAAAAGCACTTGTTCTACAAAGAACATATGCTATTTGTTTGTATTTTTACAAATGCAATTCTTTCAACATATAAACAACAACAAATGGAATAATGTTAAGTAGTCACAGACTAACAACAGTAAATGCTGGCTAAAAGCCTAAACACAAAGATCCAGTGTGTCTCACAGGAATTCAACACTGTTCAGATATCAATGTCCCTTTATTCTTGACTAGTGTTCTCTGAAAAACTGAAGTTTGAGTGCATGCATGGTATGAAAGTACAATGTTTGTCTCTATGATATTTGTTATCAACTGTCAGTAGTCAGATTTAAGGAAAAAATTGGCATCACACTTACCTTAAAACAATGTTTGGAGTTCATCACAACTATTTTGATGATGGTAGTAAACCTGGTCTTTTCCTTGAGTGGACACTGGACTTGACACCATTCAAATAAAAAGCACAGCCAAATTGAGTATGTGACATTATTATAGTTGGACACAGCCTCACAAAATGGTATCTTGCCTAATTAAAAAATAATTTCTTTGTGCTTTGGAAATTTGTGCTTTTATCAGTCTTTACCCAAAGCAAAAGAAAAATGCATATTTTATCTCTAATTTGGACATCATTCTATTTGTGGAGAAAGACTGCTTCACAACTGTGAGATTAAGGTTCTCTAGTTATGCTCTGCAGCCCGGGGCTTCAGTTTCACTGTATTTTTGCTGTTCGGCTTCATGGCCCTGGAAATGTTGCTTGGCCTCTCTTAGCCTCAGTGAACCTTATCTATAAAAGAGAAATAATGGCGGCTCTAACCTTCAGGAGAATATTCTAGTGCTGGCATTTGAACACCTAACTGGGGGTGAGATGGACCACACATAAGTAATGTATTCAGGAGATAGTAAACTATGTTTATGGCCTTAAGTTGTGAAAACCCTTCCCAAAAGAGTAATGGTGATGATTTAATCCTCAAACTCATTCTCTTAGGGTTAAAACTAATGTTTGAATGAAGTCGTACAACAGCCAGAACATTAAATTTGTGGAGAATTTAAATGTTTGTTGATTTTTTAAAACATAGGATATTTTTTCAATATATCTTATTGAATGTCTGTACATTTTGTACAATGCATCCTCATCATATTCAGGCTCCCCTCTCTTCTCAGCACCTCCCTATAGTCCCCCTCACCAGACTTCATGCATTCTGCCATATATTATAATACATCAAATCAAGTCTCTGTCCTCAGATGTCCCTCAGTGTGACTTACTGCACTGAAACCTGGCCAGCCTATCTAAAGTCACTCCTTCAAAGAGGAACATCTGTCCCTCACGCAACAGTGATCAGCTGACGATAGTCCCTTACCATTTCCCCAGTTTTCCGCTGGGATTTTATCTGAATCTGCATGGGTCCTGTACATACTGTCACCATTGTGTAAGTTCATATGAGCAGATACCCAGAAGCATGGACAACTCTGTTTCCTTCTGGTCCATCTACCACTTCTGGCTCTTATAATCTTTCTGTCCCCTCTTCTGAAGATTCAGAATAACTTTCCTCAAACTGAATCACTCCCACATTAAATGACTGAAAAGAGACTACAGAATCTGATTTATTCTACTTCTTCAATAAAATACTTGGGTCAAAGAAAATTCATAATTTGAGAATGATTAAATATCGATTATATTGAATACTCTGTTTCTTCATTAGTGGTGCTGTTTTTCATCCAATTTTAATGTGACAGTTTACTGAGCTAATATCATTGTGTAATGCAATTAATATGACTTATTGTAGTGTTTCCATTTTATCTTAAAAAAAAACAAGATTTAAGTGATTGATAATTTAGACTCTGGGACCTCCATGTATGAGTTGGATCTTCATGATTATTTGTCTGTGGAATGACTATAAATAGAACTGGTAACAGGTTGATAGAGCCAACCCCTGGACAGGGACTGGAGACATACCTAGGACCTGGTATGACATCCTAGATGTCAGCTACCACTTTCCTCATTGAGGTAATGTCTTCTTTCTTTCATAACTGAGATTGCTCTCTATATATGTTATCAAAATAGGTACTCAAAGTAGACTTTTGTTGATGAGGCTCATGGTGAACTCCTTTTATGTATTCTACTTTGTTTAAGGTTCTTTATAAGTGATGTTGTCTCCTCAATTCTCAAAGAAGGAAAAATCAGGCTCAGAAAAGTTTAATGATTTCTTTGTTGTATTTCAGAAACTCTTTTATTTAGAAGCATGTTCTAAACAAGCTCTCTCTCTCCTTCTGGTTTATTCACTGTTAAGCAAAAAGGCCTAGGACAATAGCTCTTTTTACTCTTGTTTCATTATGTTAATTAAATGCTTTGAGAGGGTGCCCCTAGGAACTGAGCATTTTCTGGCCTGGACTCCTCCCATGTGGGGAGTCTTGCCCCCATCTCAGTTCCTGAGTATCATTAGCAATTGTGTGAGCTGTGATAACATTAGTGTTTGGCATTTGCAATCCCCTGTTAATGAATATATTTTGTCAGATCTCTGTTCCTTCCTGTTAATTTGTCAGGTAGCTTTCCTTGGCTGATAAATAGCAAATGTGTGAGGCATTTCACACATTTTTAAAGTCTCTAGAGAGACAAATGCCTATAATACCAAGTTATGAACATACAGGACAAGTAACTATTTCAAGAAGTATTTGGAGCAATATGGAATGTTGAGGAAGGGTGGTAAGGTTTGTTATGTCCATATCAAAATCATTGGGTGTGATTCTCAGAGGATAGAAAATATAAAGCATCTTTCTATTTTCATATATTATGTATAAAATCTAAATGTTTTGAAAAATTTTGCAAAATATATTGCACACACATACGTATTCAAATCTCACTGTTACTGTTCCCCCCTCTTAATTTCAGATCATATCAAGCTTAATTTGCATAGAATTCAAATATTCTATGAAGCTTGTCCTCAACCCATCCTCCATGTGGTAATAAGGCTCATGGTGTAACCCAGGTCTCCTGGCCACAGATTCAGGAGTCACTGGTCCCACCATGCTGGTCTTTGGAGTACAGCCCACAACCTGCTCCCAGCTTATTTCTGTTCTTAGTGAAGGAGAGCCCTCCTCCAGGCCTCCCTGCTTAATCACTGCTCTTTTTGTTGCAGGATACCCTTGGCTTAAATCCCAAATAGTAGATAAAGCAGGAATTCTGGTCAGTAGTTTTTTTCTTTTTTTTTTTTTTCTGTGAAATCTTCCCACTTTATATGATAATTCCAGAGAAAACATTAAAGACAGTTCTGATGTGTCAACTGCCCCTCATTTTCACAATGTTTGTGTTGTACTGTTTAGATAAAGACCTGGCAACCATTGACCTCTACAGTAGACAGTGTTCCTACTAGTCTACAGGTACTCACTGAGATTAAAATATCAAGAAATAGCTACATAAAAAGATTAATTTAAAAATTTAAAAATCAGACAGTGCCCCAGGGCTGTCTCAGTGTTCGACAGTCTTTGTCCTGTAAGCCTTAGACCTTAGTTCAATCCCTAAAATCCATGTACATTCCAGTCGCAGTAGCACGCATCTGTAACCCCATTATCACTGTGGTAAGGAAGGGAGGAGGAGACAGAATTCCAAGAATTCCAAGGTCTTGCTAGTCTGAAGTGCACAAGGAAGCACCAGAATCAACCAGTGAGACCTTGCTTCAAGAGAAGGGGAAGGAGAGAACAGACTCCCAAAAGTTGACCTCTGACCTCCACCCCTGTGGCATGACATCATACACACAAACATACACAGGAGAGAGATTTTTAAGAATCCTGAGAATGCTTAAAACATTTAGCATTTGATTGGGCTTTTCTACACACATCATTATATAACTTTCCATTTATGAAAAGAATCATCTTGTGAGAAATGGGGTTGGTTTTATTACCATTCTCTTAGTCCAGCCTTCCATTTTATGTTTCTTATGGAAGTTCAATGAACAGATTTCCCAGCATGTAAATCCCAGTGGCGATGCCGTATTTATTCAGTGTTGTCTGAATCTTTTCTGCCCAAAGATTTTCTTTTGGTGCTGTTGTTTCAGTTTGATATTCTTAGCAGAGATTCAGATGACTCAAGCTACAAATTTTATTAATATAATATTCTACCCTATTGAAGCCATATTAACATGGCTCCCTGTTAACTAAGGACATAAGTCAGGTTTAAGGATTATATAAATGTTCTTTCAATCTTGTGAAAGAAATTTGCAGGTGTAAGTGCCAACCTTAGGAGCATTAGCTTAGGTTAACTACAGACTTTCACATTTGTGCTCAGAGGTGAGATTTAAAACAGTAACAGGTGTTTCCTAGGTAATTTTTTTTTCCTTTATCTTGACATTTATACTTCTTAGGTGTGAGATCTGTTCCCTTTTTAACTCTCTCTTTGTCTCTCGGCATGTGTGTGTGTGGATGTGTGTGTGTGTGTGTGTGTGTGTGTGTGTGTGTGTGTGTTATGTGTGTGTGTCCGTAAGTATAGGTGTGCGCCTGCCACAAGTGCAGGTGACAACCTGGAGTTCTAGCACTCACATTCCACCTTGTTGGAGACATGGTATCTTGATTTCCATTTTTGTTAGTCAGGCTCACTGGCCTGTGGGCTTCTCGGGGGTCTCTTGCTCCACATCCCACCTCCTTGTGGTAGCTTTACCCACTGAGCTTTCTCACCAACTTTATATCTATTCTCAGTTATTCACAAAACAGTTCAGATTCTTATAATGGCTCAAGGCCAGCAGCAGTAGCTTCACATTGAAACAGTGCAGATTTCTGTGTCCCAACTCAGACCCAGGTGTCTTACAGTAACCCTGTACAATTTGCTTGCTTGCTTTTCTCCTTCCTCCCTTTTTTTAATTTGTTTATTTTTAAGGGATTCTACAATATAATAACACAGTT
The DNA here is from genome assembly GCA_009823505.1 of Rhizomys pruinosus. Lineage (NCBI taxonomy): Eukaryota > Metazoa > Chordata > Mammalia > Rodentia > Spalacidae > Rhizomys > Rhizomys pruinosus. The sequence goes on from VZQC01013109.1 coordinate 1,221,227, forward strand.
GTTTTCAGAAAACATTGATGTTACTCAGTTTGCTGTACAATTAGGTAATTGGTGCATTTTGCAAGTATCTATGTCCAAATTTTGAACAACCTAAGTTTCCCATAGTCCAGTTGGAGAAGCTTGTGTGCACAGGCATGTTGATCAATTCGGAGACCAGACTATATTGCTGTAGTCTCATGATTCACCCCATCTCTCCGCAGCCCTCACATTCTACCATGCCTCCTCTTCCGTAATTTGTTCCCTGAGCTTTGGGAAAGGGGCACAAGTGGGTGAGAAGCAAAACAGTCTACTTTCTTTGGAGTTGTCATTTTGGACTCTAGTCTGTTCAGGTTGTTTCCCTTCATGGGTTGACAGCTTATCCAGTGATACCTTTTAGTCTTACTAACAAAGCACAAGCAATTGGATGTATAGGCACTTAGGCAGTGCTAATTATTATGTCAAGCTAAGCTGTGAGCATAGACACAGATGCTTGGATGGTATGCTAATCCACACACTGTGGTTTCTCTATAAAGGGTGACAAGTTCTTATTGTGGCTTATAATATCTCCTAACCACTAGAGGACATAAGCTAGTGGCATCTGCTGTGAGTTATTCCTCCAAGGAAAGAGCTAATAGCCAATTAGATTTGGGATATATATATAGACACTTGGCTGCCACTGTTACACAGTATCTCCAGGCAGTTGAGGTGTAGCTGATACTGACGGAGGAAGGAGTCTTGCTTGTCTCAGGGAGACCAATATTTTGTTGTATTGCTTTAGTGGCCTTTGGTAATGCTCTCTGGCATTTCAGAGGCCAGTTGTACATTAGCAAGTGACATCTCAGAACATTTTTTCATGCTCACACCAGGTCTTCGACAACAGGGACTTACTGCCTTTCTCCTTGCATATATCCCACTTATAGGCAAAAGGCCTTTATAATTTGGGGGGGGAGATTGAATCCCCTAGCCAACATCTCCTAGGCAGAATAATTCATTGCTGATGTCAGAGCTTCCCTGTACTAATATATTTTGCTTAATTACACAGCTTATAAAGACTTTACTATTGAATTTGGCTCCAGATAGAGAATTATCCTTTCACAGTTCAGTTGATGAACTTACACATGTGTATATTTCTCAAATTGTCATTATAATCACAATAATGAACAGATACTTCAATCCCAACCTTTGTCTCCGAAAAAAAAAAAAAAGTCTATATTCTTTCACTCCTACATCTATCTATTCTCAATTCTGGTTTTGGTAATTACTTAAGATTTTCCGTTTCCTCAAAAGGCACAATAACAGAATCACACAGTTTGTATGGTGTTTTGAGGTAAGTCTGACTTCTTTCACTAGATATAATTATTTGGAGATCCCACTATACTGTGTGGCATAGAATAGATCATTCCATTATACTGTGGAGAAGTAGTACTCTGCAAGGCTCTAGCACAGGGTCTTTTATTCATTGACCTTTTGATGAACAGGTATTCTTTCATTTTTAGTGGCTCATGCAAATAAAAATTCTATAAATATCAGTGTGGAAGTCTTTGTAAAAACAAAGGCATTCCTTTATTCAGAGTAGTAAACTTGAAGTTTAATGTGTGGATCATTTGATAGATTCACATTGACACCCTAAGAAACTGCCAAGCTTCTCAACTTCCCAAAGTGGTGGTATCATTTAGTTTTTCATCAACAATGCATATAAGTTTCTCTTTATCATCACTAGTCCTTGATATGGTGCTTATTTTCATTTTTAGCCATCTATGGTGGGCAGAAGCATCACTTCATGGCTTCAACATGCTTTTCCTTAACCACTAATGGTGAATTACTCAGAGTCTGAAGCTCCTGTTCACATGCTCTTCTTGATCTGCACATCTTTAGGATAGGCCTCTGTTTTATGGCTTTCCTTCCACTGAATCTTGTATTTTTACATGTATCCTGGTTAGAAGTCCTTAACTAGAACAGTGCTTTGAATTACTTTCTATTTCTCCTAGTTGGTGGCTTTATTTTTAAATCCACTAATGACTTTTGAAGAACAGACTTTTTAATTTGCATGAGATCTCATTTATGCAGTGTTTCTGTTATGAATTGTATTTTGATTTAATACATAAGAAGTTTATCCTAATCTACATCACAAAGATTTCCTCATATGTATCTCTAAGCTTCATAGATAATGTTTTAGATAAAGTAAAAGATCTATCTTAAACTTTATATGAGTTGATACTTTTCCATTTCTTCCTGATTTCTCTCCCTCCTTTTTTCCATTCTATTATTTTGCATGTATATATCAATATTTACAACAGTATTTTTTAAATAAATGTTTTTTTCTTGCTAAAGAGAATTTAAACTTCTGTCGAAAAATAAGTGTATGTTTGTGTATCTGGCATTTTTATATTTTGAAACAAGTACTCTTAGTCTTTAACCTTGATCCTCATTTTCAAAGTTATTTTAGATATTATAGTTCCTTTGAAAATCCCTAAGAATCGTGAAATCTATTTTTATATTTTCTGATGAAGATTTTGGAAAATGTGTTATTTTACAAAATGTTAAATTGGTGGGTGTGAGGGGTAAGCTGGAGAGGTAGCTCAGCCTTTAACAGCACTGGCTACATTTGCAAAGTGTCCCAGCACTCACATGGCAGCTAACAACTGTCTGCAAGTCCAGTTCCAGGGGACCGGATGGGCTCCCCTGATTTCCAAAGGCTTTCCATGACACAGATCCAGTTACATTCTTGCAGGCATAGCACTCATACACATAGAATAAAAATAATAAATGGGCTGGAGAGATGGCCTAGCGGTTAAGAGGGCCGACTGCTCTTGCAGAGGACCTGGGTTCGATCCCCAGCACCCACATGGCGGCCAAGAGCTGTCTGAAACTCCAATTCCAGGAGAACTCCAGTTCCAGGGGAATCCGACACCCTCTTCTGACCTCCGCAGCTTTGCACGACACGGGTGCACAAACTTGCATGCAGACAGTACATTCATACACATACAGAAATAAATAAAATTAATACAAAAAAAAAAACCGTCTTTAACTCCAGTTCCAGGGGAATCCGACGCCCTCTTCTGACTTCCGTGGCATTGCACGACACGGGTGCACAAACCTGCATGCAGACAGTACATTCATACACATACGAAAATAAATAAAATAAAATAATAATAAATGAAATTTTAAGGAAATAATGTTGAGTCTTCTGATTGAGAAACATGACTGTGCTTTTATTTTCTCCAGCAACGTTTGACACTTCTCCATGTACATTCTTAGAATCACATGGATTTTACACTTTTGTATGCTACTCTAAATGTTATTTTCATTTAATATCTATTACTCCTTTACCACTCTACTATCATAATTTTCTCTGTCATAACACTCTCAATCTCACACAATCATGGTCTTTTTGTCTACTACATTGTATTTTCTATATACTTGGGCTCATGTTTGATGAAGAAAGACATTTATTTCCTCTTTTCCAGTCTGAACACATTTTGTTTCTTTTTGCTCTTTGATCACTGTCTGAATCACCCTACACAGTGCTGGCTGAGTGATGAAGGCCAGGACTGCATCTGTAATCTCTCACTGCCTTAACTATGAGGTTCCCTATGGAACTTTGAATGATGACATTTTTAAAACCAAGTAATTATATTTTCTTACTTTATTGAGCATTTTCTCATTTTTCTAATTAGGAATGGTTGCTGTGTTTTTAGTATGTTTTATAAAAGAAAACAAAGATCAATGCCCTACATGATCATATGTCTTCTTCTTTGTATTATTAGTATGGCAAGTTATATTGACTAATGTTCTTATGTTAAGATAAAGTTTGCATATCTTTGAATAAAAATCCTGTTTATTACTCCTTAAACATCCATGTTACTACGCCCTAAAAATGTTCTTCACAATTTTTAAATTCAGGTTCACTAGGATGGTGGCCTGTATTTTTCCATTCTCTTAACTTTTTATCTGCTTATGATGTCATAGTGATGTTGTCCTGTTTGAGTGAGATGGGGTTTTCAGATCTTTTTCATTCAGTTTATATAGAATTCATCTTATTTGCCCTTAAATTTATAAAAGTGAGGTTTTTTTTTCCTTTGTTACAGAATCTGGCACCATTAAAATCATTTTCCTTAGATGGTGTAAAGTTGTAGAAGTAATCTGTTCCTGATGGGATGGCGTTTTTATTATCAAAAATTTGGTTGATTCTTTGTTGCTATGGCACTGTCTCTGAGAGTCTCCAATTTTCCTCAAAGTGTCTAGTCAGAAAAGACTGCAATACATTTCTATTATTTGATTTTGTATTCTGTTATTTCCCTGACCAGCCTGGCTGAAATTTTTCAAGTTTATTGATTTTTCTCTACAAAATACCTTTTTCTTTCATTGATTTTTCTCTTAGTATTACTATTTCTCCATTCCATTTGTTACTACACTAGTTCTCTGAACTTACCTTAGATTTAATCTTTTCTCCTTTTTCTAGTTTCTGAAGCAGAAGCCTGTGGCCGCTGTGTAACTCCCGTGCTATTAATGTAGAACCACTGGCTTTCACTTACAAAATTCCCTTTACAAAAACTGCATACTGTGAAAACATGTATAATCTCTTTGATTGTGGTCTTCTTTCTATTTAGAATATATACTTACTTCTTTTTATTATATTTTGACCTATATGTGATTTATATGAATAATATTTAATTTCCAAATCAAGATGTTTCTCTAATATTGATTCCCATTGTAACTCAATTTTAGTTGTAGAGCATATATCAAATGGTTTCAATAATTTTAAGTTTTATAACACTTATTTAGTGGTCAAATTTCCACTGTGCAAACATCTCAGATATCCATGCAAGGATATTTACACTGTTGCAAGAAAGTGTTCTACAGATATTCTATTCTATTCCTTTCAAAGTGATTTAAATAACTAAAATATTGAATATTTTCCCATGTAGTTAGAATTTCCAGTGTTTTTCAATGTCTTTATACAGACCTGAATTTCTCTCTGGTATTGTTTTCCTTTACCTGAGGCTAATCCTTTTATATTTTCTGCAGCACAGTCTGATGAATATGTTTGGCTTTATATGTCTGAAAGCCATATTTAGCCACTCTCTATTTAGCCTTCATTTTAAGACTTCTTTTTCCTATACATAGAATTCAAGGTTGACAGCTTTATTTCTTTTTTAAACCTTGTTTTCTAATGTATATTGAATTTTGTGTATTTCACACAATAAATCTTAATCATATTTAGACAATTTCTTATAATGCTTTAACATGCTGGCTTCATTATCTTTTCCCATGCATTATTCCTGATGAGAAATGTGTTGCTATGCCCATAATTTGTTCCCATAGATCTCTGTCCTCTGGCAGGATTCCCGTTTTCCTACTTTGTACCTGCACAGTCTGACTGTGCTGTACTGTGCTCGACTACACTTTCTCTAAAGGATGATTACTATAGCATACATCTTTGTATTTATAGTTTTCAAAGTTCCGGAAAATTCTCAGCACGACAATCTTCCATATGTTATTTATCCACTCTGTGTTATTTGTGCTTACACTCTTGAAATAATCCAACAATTCATTAAAAATATTTTTTTTATTTTGCTTCAGTTGATTTCCTTGCTGTGATTGATTTCAGATGTTTTGCTTCTATTTTTTTGAAATTGAATATTTTTTCTCTTCGAATCTTTCAGTTTGTTTCTCATCTAATTGGAACTTGCATTTCTTTATCCCAAATGTTTTAGCTTTCTTTTTCTTTTTCTTTTTTTCTTTTTTTTTTTTTTTTTTTTTTTTTTTTTTGGACGGGGTCTCCCTTTAATCCCAGCTGTCCTGGAGCTCGCTATGTAAGCCAGGCTGGCCTTGAACTCACAGAGATCCACCTGCCTCTGCCTCCCAAGTACTGGGATTAAAGGCGTGTATCTTTTATCCCAAATGTTTTAGCTTTCGTCTATAAAAATGATTTAGGTCTTTAAAATATATTTTATAGCTTGAATGTTTTAATTTACTTTTAAATTTATTTATTTACAATTTACGTGTAAGAGTGTGTTGCCTACATGTATGAAAGTTTACCACACACATACAAAGCCTACAGATGCCCAAACAGTGCACCTGAACCCCAGGAGCTGGAGCTATGAATATTATGAGCTGTCACGTGGGTCCTCAGAACCAAACTCAGGTCCTCCACAAGAGCAGGAAATTCTCTTAACTGCTGAGCCATCTATTGGGCCCACTTGAAGATTTTAAAACTGTAAAATATAGCGTAACAATGGTTTTGGTTTTTTTGTTTGTTTGTTTTTGTCCTGCTTTGTTGAGTCTGTCAGCTGGCCAGTGCTATTTGATTAATCATTATCTCCTAATGAGAGCTACCTTTCTGAAGATCTTCGGTCTACTCTTATGTACGCCATTTTATTCTCCAATAATCTGGTGTGAATGCAGCTTTCCTTTCTCTCCCTTGTCACTTCTTACTTTTTCTCTCAGAGTTCAGAGAGAACTTTGCTTTCTCCTTGGGAGCCACGTCCTTGTCCCATCCATAGAAGCCCTGTACAAAGCAGTAAACAGCAGTAATTCAGACATTTGCTTCCTGTGTCTTAGAGGATTGTTTGATTTTTTTAATATCTCATTTTTAAACTCATTTTGGTTTGTGTCCTGGTTCCTTTTAACTTGCCAGAGACCTGAAATACACCTGCCTTCATCTTATTTTCACTGGGCTTTATCTTTTAACATTATTTGGTTCAGTAAGTGAGGGAGATCATATTTAATACATCAGAAATTGTATACTTGTTCATAAATATTTTAATGTACTTTATGTTATATAATGACTCAATCTTCCCAGTGTTGATAGGTAAATTCCCTGCAAGTGGCAAATATCAAAATTACATTTTTTCAATGACAGGCACTAGGAGTTTCATTTTTGCTTAATAGAGAGGCAGAAAATGTTCCTATCTTTCTATGTGCTGCGTCATTATATTATGCTGGAAATTGTTAAATTTTAGCTGGGCAAGTTTAGTTACATTAAGCAAATATGATTTTTCATTTATATAACCCGTGACATTTCACTGGGACATGGTCATATCAACTGCCACTCACTCTTTATTATTTTAGTAATTTATTATTTCTAGTGATTATTGATTATTTTAAATCTGAGTAAAATTAGTAATTTTAGAAAAATGTTTAATATATAATTTCTAAAACAAAAATAGTAAAATATATGTTAATTGTTCAAAGCTTAATGCAATATGTTATATTAAAAGGTTTGTATGTAATGTGATAAATTATAAAAGTATTATGATTTATATATATTTGTATCCAAAGTTTATAGATTTCACCATAATGGTAAAGATTCTAAATTTTCACACTGTATGAAATAATACTCTTAAAGGATAGTTTGTAGTTTATTATTATCATCTTGAATAATTACATATGGATAAAGAGGAAAAAATCATAAGACAACCTTTTGATTTAGTTATCCTTAATACTGATACTTCTGAGTAATTGTAAGGATTCCAAGACATGGAAAAGCTTCAGTCACATGAGAAAGCTTCATAGTCAAGGTGTAATGCTAGGTCGAGCCTCTTAAATGCTGTGAGAGGCCATATTATAGTAATATGATCATATCCTTGATGCTTTGAAGAGAAATGCAAAGAGAAAACAGTGCATAAACTGGAAAAACCATTGGGTTTTGCATTGACGTATATGTCTGGGTGCTGAACTTTCATCTATGGAAGTAAATATCCCCACAGTTCATATTTTAAAACTGAATTTCTAATTTTCCACCCACAATCTCCTTTACTATTGATTCTCCTGTTTGATTAAAACAACTTTGAGTCTTTGTATCACCTCTGTTTCAGTCAGCAAATTTTGCTGCTTCTCTACACGAGACATGCTCTAGGCATGTTTTATCCCTGTGGTCACTATTTGTCTATTGCCTCGTACCTGATTGTGCAATTATCCCTTTAGCTGATCCCCCTGCTGATTTTGGTGTCCCTAAATCTGTTTATAGCTATGTAGGAAAAGGAGCTAATTTGGTGGGCTTTCTCCTACCTCTGCTCAAAATCTGCAGCGGTCTCCAGGATCTGATGGTTTGTGAAATGTTATAAAGCTGTCTCAAATTCATCTTCCTGTCTGGAGGTCATTACTACCAAAATGTACTCAATAACATTTAAAAACAAAACTTGAGATTATTTGTTACATTTAAGTAGGCATAGACACTTTTTCTTTTGGTTTTTTTTTTTTTTTTCCTATGTGTATGAATGTACTGTCTGCATGTAGGTTTGTGCACCAATGTCAGGCAATGCCTCGGAGGTCAGAAGAGGAACTGGAGTTCTCCTGGAATTGGAGTTTCAGACGGTTCTCAGCCGCCATGTGGGTGCTGGGGATTGAACCCGGGTCCTCTGTAAGAGCAGTCGGTGCTCTTAACCGCTAGGCCATCTCTCCAGATCTTTTTGAGACAGGGTCTCTCTTTAGTCCCAGATAGCCTGGAGCTTACTGTGTAGACCAAGATGGCCTTGAACTCACAGAGATCCACCTGCCTCTGCCTCTGAGTGCTGGTATTAAAGATGTGTGCCGCCACGCCCGGCAGCATTTTAGGACAGATTTATCTTAAGGTAAATTGGGTCATTTTGAGAATAAAAGCCTAGTTTTATGTACCTTGCATGTTTTATTTCCCATACATTTTAAATAAAACTAAAATTTTCTGAACATTTTTAACATAGGATCACATTACAAATATGGGAAAATTCTTGACTTGTTGGAAAATAGTTTAAAATCAAGTTCTTTGATGTATGCAATGTAGAATTTTTGCCTTTGAACTTTTCCTTGATGTAGGAGTTTCCATCTGTAGCAGATACTATTTACTCACATTTAAAATAAGCAAATAGCTACACAAATATTTAACTGCAAATATTTATCCAAGTTAAGAAAACAGAGATTATTTTATTACAGGGACAACCAGGAAGGTCAGTGATAACATCTCACTTCATTGAGGATATCAAAGTTTGAACTGAAGTCAGTAGAGTTAAGGAAGAGAGATGGGATTGGTAATGGAGGCTCTGCTACAAGGTGTCCAGAAACTGGATAGAAGCTGTGATGGCTGAAGACCAAAGAAAAGTTAATGTATGGTACAGGGAGAGGCTAGAAGTACATGGAGATAGGCAAGCCAGGAGGCACTATTCAGAACTGAGGCCTTCATTCCAGTCACACTTTTGAAAATTTATATAAGAGAGGGAGCCTTATTCTTTTTAAAGTAGCCATGCTTAACTACATGTGTATTACTTAAGAATGAATATCAGAAGTGTTGGAAGACAATATAGTCAACATAAAAACTATTGATCTTGAGTTCCGGTAGTGATTATTGAAGAGAATAAAAATGAAGGGGGTTAGAAATATAGAAAGGATAAAGCCAGCAGGAGTATTACTGCAAGAGACAAAGATTTCAAGAAGGACATCTACGTTTTATACTTTACTCATTACATGGAGAGTAGAGAATTAGTATGCTTCCCTATGAATGCAGTAAATTCCAGGGAATATCAGGAGAGAATCACAAATCTAGTTTAGGCCTACTAAAACCTTTGAGGAAAAATTTGGCAATGATGATTGGCAAGTGGAAATTCAAGTATAGAATTCAGAGTAGATACTTGCTGAGGATACAAATTAATTTAGGATCAAAAAGCACATTCTTAGTAACTGAAGACGGTTACTTAATTAACCGATAATAATAAAGGTTTTGAGTCATGACTTTCAAGGTAACATCTTATATAGGAAGCAAAGGACACTGCATACTCTATGGTGCTATTGACTGGTATGACAGACAAAATAATCCTGGACAGAATTATTTTAATAAAAGTACACACTTGTTTGTTATTATTAACTGTCTTTTTCTAGGTCATGAAGTATGAAAAGTAATTGGTCCATATGTAAATATGGCACAGGTATTTATTCTAGATTGTGAAGTATGTATATCAGTGTTAAAGTATAAAAAGTTGAGTTTTGAGTAAGGGAAAAGAATTGAAGATGCTGCAGATTATAAGTTCTAAAGGGAAAAAATAAAGATTTGTTATAACAGTTCCACTGAATTCCAATTTTAATCATTCTCTACATTTTATACTTGATGTTAAGCAAAAAGCTAAGAAACAATGGCCTTTCTTTCTCATAAGAAGAAAAATTACTTATCTCCCTCTATTAACCAAAGATAAGATGTAGATATGTTTTCTTGTTGTTTTCTATAAGTATTTTGGTTTCATTTTAGATAAGCTTAATAGAGACTTTTATAGCAGATTATTTAATTGGACCAACTTTTTCCTAGTAGGCAGAGACACACAGATATAACTGTTCATATAGCTCTTTATTTCAACCATGGAAATTTTGCGGTAATTGGAGAAACTTTTTATGGTCTTGAAACTTAAAATGTCCAATTTGTGGTGACTTTGAGATATGTGTGGATTATTTCCTTACTACAGCTTCTGACATGTAGACATGAAGAGGCTATCTCTTTAAATGTGAGTCTTGTAAGAGGATTTATTTTTATTTTGAATAACAGAATGTCAGTCTCCTCTCCATTTTTATCCTGAATATGTGTTCCTTCTTAATCACCAACTCACAGTCTCTGCATTCCAATGACTTTATGAAATGATCTGATTTCAAACTTACCAATAATCAATTGCTGTATCTTAAAGTCTACCTGCGAGAAAAGCTGTTTATAGCCCATTGCTAAAAGATTATGCATTCATGTAGAAATTAGTGAATAATATACACTTGCATTTGCTGAAGCTATTTGAGATGCATGTTTTGCATCTAGTATTTCTTGAACAAAGGGTTATAGATTTAACTTGCCAACTATTTAAAGTAGAATGAGATATACAGATTTATAAACACATGCTTGCACAAAGATAAGTGCTATAAAATTACTTCTGTGACCATTGGCTTAAAATATTCAATAAACTGATAAGCTAAAACTCTCAAAATTTTGCTATCAATATTTAAAACTTGATCTGTCTGATAACTCATTAACATTTCATCTAAAGACAGCACTTAAGCTATATGAGGGCTGCAGGGGTTCATTAATTTATCCTTATCCAGATTTGCTACTCATTGATCTAAAAAAGAATTTCCTTTATTCAATGGAAATTAAACAATTGCTTTACCTCTCCATTATCCAGCATCTTTTACAACTTGTCTATAATCATAGACAGATGATTTACAACAATGGATTATGCCAAAACTACTTTCAAACAGTTGTAGAAAATATTGTTTTTGGAAAAGAGAAGGAAGCATATTGTCAACTTCTGTCACGTGAGGTAGATGAATTAGTTAAGTAAATCAACTTACTGTTTATTAAATATCAAAGGAATTATAAATCTAATCTAATTTCCATTAACTTGATTTTCCTTATAAATAACATCAGTGTAGCTAATAATTATTGATGGTTTATACTTATTACTATGAAATTAGAACCTATGCCAGTTACACAAACTAACAAAACACAGAATGTTATTTTATATACAGTGGCATATTGAACTGGCAAACTTCACTGTTCATTCTAGATCTAAGATTGTGTGATCATACTTATGAGGTTTCTACCCAGACAGGGTTAATTTAAACTCTAGTGGGGTTTGCCACTGCTTCTGGCCAGTTCTATTTATGGGTGTTTTGCCTGCATGTCTGTAAGTGCACTTATGTTGTGCATTGTGCATGGAGGCCAGAAGAGTGTGTTAGATCCAGAAAGAGTGTGTTAGATCCCTTGGAAATGGAGTTACAAATGGTTGTTAACCACCATGTAGGTGCTATGAAATAAACCTGGGTCTTCTGAAGAAGCAGCCAGTGCTGTTAACTGCTGATCCATCTTTTCAATCCCCCTCCCTCAGCTTTTCTGAGACTGGCTCTTAGACCCAGCTGGCTGGCAACTCAATATGTAAACCAGGCTGGCCTCCATCTCACAGAGATCATCTGCCTCTGCCTCAAGAGGTGCCTGCACCACCATGCTTGATCTACTTTCTTGAAAGTTAAAAGTAGCTATTTTCATAAGTGATCCTGGCAAATACACACTCTAGTTGAAAATAATTTTTAAGAAGAAGCTTTTGATTATTCTTGTTTTTCTTATTGAATTTCCCCTTCCTCTATTTCCTCATATCTTTCACTATTATCAACTCACATTGGGCAACATTTGATGAACATTTTTTTTGGAAATGTTGCCTGGGGAACTTTTCCACCACCTAGACTTTCAGAAATAATGTGAGTTTCTAAGGTCCTCTGCCTTTAAAATCCATTGTACTTCCTGCCTACAATGGACTTCTCCTAAGTCCAGAACTTTCAAATAATTATGAACTTTTGTACATGCATTATTACATGAAGTATACAAACAAGAGTGTTGATAAATCATAATTGCACCAAATACTAAAACACAGATGTAGAATACGATGATGAAAAAACACATCACCTGATGAATTATTGTGAGACAGAAGACTTGTACTCAATACTGAGCATAAAAAAATAATTTGACAGAAGTATCTCCATGTATCTAAATCGGTAAAAATAGTCTACCCCTGAAATTTATCATGAGCTATGATATTTTAGTAAGTTTTACTAATTTTAAGTCATTCTGTTAATTCTTGTAAATCACTGATCTGCTAATTTTTCAAGCAGTATCATTTGCCTTGATGACATTTGCAACCCTGCTATGGTCTTAAATTTGACCACTTTACCTGTACAGTTGATTAGAACTTCATTTATTGGTTGTGAACTTCTGGGCTAGGGCAGCATGTTCCTCTGAGTCTTTTTTTTTTTTTTTTTTTTGACATACCTCTGCCTGCCATGAAGTCTGTTGGCTCTGTTTGTGTCAGTTTTACAGTACTTGATACCAATGCCTAGGGTTCCTAATTCATTGAGGGATAGAAATGGTAAATTCATTATATTTCTTATTGCTTTTTCTTTAGTAGAGGAATGTACAAAGATGTGCTTCCTTCCCCCTACTCCTGGGCAGGATAAGTCATTGTTTTACTCAATTTATACAATAGCTTTGAAGATAATGAACTTAAGGCCAAAGTTGGCAAATTCATTTATTTGAACTGCCTTTATAGACTATTGGACTTAAAGGATTTCAATGCATGACAATCTTCATCCTTGTTGAAGCTCAGATTATTATTTATTTATTTATTTATTTATTTATTTATATTTATTTTACAATTATCCAAATTAGGTTTTTTTTTTTGTTTTTTTTTTTTTTTTTGGACTGACCGGTACTGTACCTCAGGTTGGAATTGGGAGGGTTCAGAACCTACTCAGAGGCAGGTTAAGCTTATAAAGGGAAATACAATTCCCTGGCAATTGTTTTTAGAAATTCCAGTCAGACAATAAAACCTCAGTTCCTCCAGGCAGCAGGATTACTAAGATAAGAAGTGGAAGGGCTGCAGACAATTGTAAAACATTGACAAAATATAAGGTAGATAGGTGGTCACAAGACATTCTGGAGAGGGGATTGAAGTTTAGATAACCAAGTGGCTTTTGCTGGACTTGTTCTGGCCTGGGGTTCAGCCATGAAGATGGAGTCACTAAAACAAAATGGAGTTACTTAAGCCAGACCGCTATCACATTTCTCCCACTAGCTCTGGAATATATGAATCAAATCATTGACTCATCCCAGGATTTTAATTGAACTAACCCATTTACAAATGGACCTAGTTAGGCAGGGATAAGTTACCTGGCAGATTTGAGAAGTTTCCAGCTCTCAGCTGAGAAATAATCTGGTTAATTGGGGGGGGGGGTTCTCTATCCTAAACCTCCTAGTTAATTTCTAGCTCCTATTATTATATCACCCTCTGAAGAGGTTGTCTCAATTGCCGATAGGGAATCGGGGCACTGAGTGCTCTGACTTCTTCAGTGCTAAACAGGGGTACAGAGCATGGCAATTGGGGTACCCACCTCAGTGTATCTGTCTAAAGGACCCCCAAAAGTATATCTATAGAGAAAACAAAGTCCTTTACTGGTGCCTGTGTAGGAGAAATAAAGGCAAATTTCCTATTTAAAAGTCCATTAGAATTTTTTTGATGAGGGCTGCCAAAGCATCAGTGTATTAGGTTTCTTCTTATTTTATTTGGCCCTGATAGCTGGACTCAGGATCTGCTTTTCAGTTACTTTGATAGTCACAGTGTGAGTTCCCTCTTAAGTAGCTTCTAGACAAAGAGAAGAAATTTCATTATTTAGCTTTAACGACAATAGTGGACTTGCCCTTTTTGACTACAGCTGGCATTGAGTTGTTGAACAAAGCCAAGATCTGAAGTTCTATACCTACTAAACAATATCTCCTATGAATTTTTAAGCTTAATGTTTCGGGAAGCACAACCTCTCGGGCTTTTAAAGAAATATACTATTTTAATATATATTTGGATATACTTTCCTTTGTAGTGTTTACGACCATACATTTAGCCTAGATTAACCATATTTTTTTTTTCAAGATCAGCTGAGGATCTGGGCCTCAGATATCACTCAGGTTTTGGTGGGGAAATCCCTGGTTCCTTTTTGCCTTCCTTTTACCAGTTCCATCTACACAAAGACAAAGTCAGTTCTTGCTTGACCAGGCTTCATTCTGAAGCATGAGGAGACTTTCCACTATGGTGAATCTCCTCTCTGTAGAGTGGACACTGGTTTTAGTCCCACTGGTGCCTCTATGACCTCTCTGAACAAGAAGACAGGTGACTCAGTTACAGTCCATTTCAAGATATGCTCCCATACTCCCCTGGAACTTAGTGGAAATTAGAGGGCAAGGAACAAAATTTTCCCTTAAGTCCTTTTTGTTGAATTCATGTGGTCATTAAGTAAATTCATTAACCATCCAGGAAGGTTAAGTGACAACACCCTGATGCTTTTAATTACTGTGTAATATTTGATAAAGCTTGAGCAAAACTCAAACAGCCTTGAACAAACATTGACTAGAAGGGAAATTTAATATCATAGGTTAAGCAGGCATAATGCATGAAAGATATTTAAACAATTTTGGGACTATCTTATATTAGACTGTTTATTGCAAACAGAAGCAGTCTCTTTTCTTTCCCAGAAAACCATGTCCTGATTTATAGTTTTCCAGAAGGCAGGAGTTGTATCACATATCTATTGACAGGAAATAAGCTGATAATTTTTACCAAGCATATCCAAACTGTCTCCTTCTGGACTGTATAGAACTGATTCAAGGAGGTAAAATATAGCTTCTTTTGAGCCACATTGTCTTATTATGGGCAAAATAAATATCAAAAGTAACACTTGCATAATACAGAGAAGCATAAAGAATATGTTTCAGTCATCATAGGTAACTCAATATTTGTCTCTGTTCATTTAATTCAAATCTGTATCTGGGAGTCCAATACAACCCAGGAGTGAACTCAAATTTAACAATTCTGTATATCTATAATCCTGTTGAGAGCTTTAGTAAACTTGCTTAAGTGTTTTACTGTTTTTCTATTCTGGAAATATTCTACCATTTAAATTTTTAAACAGGAATTTCATTGTTTTACCAAACATTTAACCCTTTTGTTTCCTTATACCATGAGACATAACATTCATAAACAGATTTGCCCTTAGTTGTGAAGATTTATTATAATAAAATATAAATTTTGAGATGTGTTTGCAAGCCTTGGAGCAAGTTCTAAATGACCAACATTTCCAAATGTCCATAGATGTTTTACATAGGCTTGGCAAAGGTATTGACCTTGACAAACCTGTCTGTTAACCTCAAAGAGACCCTAGAGGTCAAA
Source organism: Rhizomys pruinosus (assembly GCA_009823505.1). NCBI lineage: Eukaryota > Metazoa > Chordata > Mammalia > Rodentia > Spalacidae > Rhizomys > Rhizomys pruinosus. Next base: position 1,236,916 of record VZQC01013109.1, read on the forward strand.
TATTTTACATATAAAATATCTAAATGCAGAGATAAATTGTACCCTGGAGTAGAAATAATCATTCCTTAAAATTAATCTACCCCAGGTGTGATGGTGCACGCCTTTAATCCTAGCACTTGGGAGGCAGAGGCAGGCAGATCTCTGTGAGTTCAAGGCCAGCCTGGTCTACAGAGTGAACTCCAGGCCAGCTGGGACTAAAGGGAGACACTGTCTCAAAAATACCAATAATAATAATAATAATAATAATAATAATAATAATTTATAGTCTTAAGGACCAAGAACCATATTGTAATTTACTAGTTTTAGCTTACATGACAAACTACTTATAAGTTAATTTGATATCAAGTAAATTATTATTAATTTTAATTATTGTTCCCTTAGCATTAAGCATAAGTCTACATATTTAAGCTGTCCCATAAACTAAATAATGTGGTTAGACACAATGTCATTACCAACTAGTTTCAAAAACAAAACCTTGACATCTAGATGAAAATTACAATAAAAATAAAATGACTCTAAATTTCTAAGAGTCAAAATAATAGCATTTAAAACTTCACAGCTTGCACAGTACTGAGAGCCTCTAGCTGTGGAGCACGATGTCTTTGTATTTAAAATATGAACATACTGAAAATGATTAATTTCTGTGATGACATTTTATGAGTAAAATTGTACTGTCAATGGTCCAAGAGGTCCTTAAGATTTTATAAAGTATATAAAAGAATTCTTAAAAGCCAAGAGCACTTCACACACACACACACACACACACACACACACATCACTCATACATAAGATTCTTGGTGTTTTTACTGACTAGAGCCAAATATATTGCTGGTAAACATAATAAGGGCTTTCACTTGAATAAAGCATTTTCAGAAATATCATTTACATTTTAATATAGTAAATATCCCTGTGTTTCAAACTCAGAGAAGTGATGGAAAATGGAATTATACATCTCCCTCACACTCAAAGCTAACCATAACCAAATGTTACAAGGAGATCAGAACAAGCTAATGGGTAAAAGTTTTAATTACAGTCAATTCCATTGAAGGATATGATAAAGAATGGAGTGACAAGAAGTATTTAGTCTTAATAAGGCAGTAAGGCCATTAAAGGTTAGCAATACCAAAAGCATGAAGTAGAGTATAGTTTTCATGAGTTTGATTCACCCACAGTTATCTGAGGTCAACTCTCTCCAGTAGTAGCAGCCAGGAACCTAGAAAGTTATGAGAGATTAAAATGCAAGCACACAGCACACAGCACACAGGGTCAGAGGGGACAGCTTGCCAGTCCAGCTGGGTTTCTGTAGGACAACACTGTAGAAACACCAAGATCATTAGCTGTCCCAGGCTGCCCTCCCCAGTCTCCTGGAAGGAAGAGAATGGGTTGGCCCAGGCCATCCTCGGAATCAGATCCTCTAAGGCACCCCAGGAGAATTCATGCAGCACCATGACTGATCCAAGTGCCAGACCCCAATAGGTCTCCAGCCAGAGAGAAACAGAAGCATAGCCACCAAGCTCGGGAATTTCTAAGTTCCAAAGAGATCTTCCCAACCAGACCAAGATTTCTGTAGCTGAAAATTTTACTAATAGTTAGCCAAAGTCAGTTTATTGATGGTCATTTAGGACAGAGTGTCTCTATAACAGCTGGCATGGTACTCACTGTGCAGACCAGGCTTGCCTCTGCCTCCCTAGTGCTGGGAATAAAAGCCTGTGCCACCCTGCCTGGCTACCTTAAAAGTCTCTTAAAAGTTCACCTGCCCCAAACCACCAGGTTCAGGAATTTATCAGGACCTACCTTTAAACAAAAGTCTTACAAAATGTGATGAGATTAAAAGATTAGAATTTCTTGTCATAAACCAAATTCTAGCTTCACAGGTTTTGAAAGAGAAGACTAATGTTTAATATTTATTACAGGAAGAGATGCCTTTATATATGAAGCCAGCAGAGTTCCCCTTATCCAAGTTATTAGTATAACATAAATCATAGTGGACACAAAGAAATGAACAGCAGGGTGGACAACAAAGGAAACAAAACAAAGTTTAAAAGCAGTTACTCTGAACACATTATATTTATCTCATTTTGCCTCAGGCTGTTCTCTAGGAGGCAAAAGACAGACTTAGGGTTTAACTCTTATATAATTTGCCAATTTTATAATTTTGTCCTTATAGACAATTTCATGGGTTAATTAAAGCAAACTGGTCATGTGATGGTTTTAAATTTTATTTCCTAGGACTTATAGTTAAAAGTGCAAATATATATATATATATTTAATATATATACATATGAACATTAAATATGCACCAATAAGGGTCCAAATTATCTTTGGTTAGATCTCCCCATTTTCCCAAATACTTACAATTTGAGCATTCATAATTATCATACATAAAGCCAGCTATAGTGCCAGATGGCAGTTTATCTTCAAACACTTCACCCTTTATAGAAAACGTGTTTCCCATTTTATTTCAGGAAAAATAAATGTACCCATGGGCCTGTTCTGGGCTGCTTGAGTCTGGGGTCTCTTCTCCCAGGATCCCAGACAAGCCTCCAAATGTTACAGTGCCAGACCACTGGGAGAATAGAGCACACAGACTCTAGGTTCCAGTTAGCTGAATTAGGATTTTTAATTTGGACTGGCTGGGACTGTACCCCAGGTCAGGATTGAGAGGGTACAGCCAGATTACTCTATCTTAAACCAATGAGAGCATTGTTCCAATTTTTAAGTTGTTTGCTTAGATCTCGAGACATGAACTTCAGAGTCCTTGACAGGTTTGTGAATATCTGCAACAGTAAGAATTAAGTGATGCATCTTATGGAATTCCTATTAAAGAACATTGCAAATTATATTAGACATTCTATCTTATTTTAGTGGAGGACCATATGCAAAATGCTGCCACCTCCAGAGATGACCATGCCTGTCTTTGTTTCTGGAAGTTTTGTATAGACCAAACACTATCAGAGCAGAATGCTCAGATATAAACTTTGATGACTCCATCTTTGTTATTGAAATTCTTTATTCTAGATTTGAAATTTTCTTATTAATCAATATTATATGACAAATAAGATTTCTGTGATCCTGTCATATAAGATTGCATCTTTTACCAGACTGACTTTAGAGAGTCTCTGACTGGCCATCAGAGAAACCACATGGTAAGAAAGTCCAGGTGTTTCTAGGAAATGTATATGACTTCTAGGACCTGAGCTGGTCTGTAGTAATTGACAATTCAAAGAGGGAAAATAAGAAAATGCCATTTTTCGTTTAAAATTTTTATTTTTTTTAATTTTATTGACGTCTTGTATACTTCATACAACAGTTTTCACTAAAATTTAGATCCTCTCCCTTCCCAATTCATGTCTGAACACCTCCCTGCCATTTTTAAAAGCTCCAAGGAACTGAATGATGCCAATACCTTTGTTAATGGAAGAGATGCTTGCCTCATAGTCCATCCTTCAGAATCAGCCCTAAATATCTTAAATTCAGGGTTCAGAGTCTACACAGTTAAACCATGTGTGTATTTCAGTCATTAAGAAATTCTGATGCAGTCTTTCTGTTGTTCTTTTACTATGCCTCCCTCTCCATGAGAAATATTTATATCTGGGTTGTTGGTACTAGCATCCACATATGAGGGACACCATTTGTCGTTTGTTTTTCTGGGACTGTGTTACTTCACTTAACATAATGTCTTCCAGCTCCATCCATTTACCTGCAAATTTCATGATGTTGTCCCTCTTTACTGCTGCATAGTATTCCATTGTATACATGTACCACATTTTCTCTATCCACTCGTCAGTTGAAGGGCACCTGGGCTGGTTCCAGCTTTTTGCTATTGTGAACAGAGCTGCAATAAACATAGCTGTGCATGTATCTTTGCAGTAAGTTGTGTCTTGTGGGTATATACCCAGGAGTGGTATGACTGGGTCAAATGGAAGGCTCATTTTGAGTCTTCTAAGGGTTCTCCCCACTGCTTTCCATAGTGGCTGTACAAGTTTACATTCCTACCAGCAATGGATGAGTGTTCCCCTTTCCCCACAACCTCTCCATCACATGGTATCATTGGTGTTCCTGATCCTAGCCAGTCTTATTGGAGTAAGGTGATATCTCANTATTTATAAGAATTTCCTATGAATTTTTAAGCTTAATGTTTCGGGAAGCACAACCTCTCGGGCTTTTAAAGAAATATACTATTTTAATATATATTTGGATATACTTTCCTTTGTAGTGTTTACGACCATACATTTAGCCTAGATTAACCATATTTTGTTTTCTCAAGATCAGTGAGGATCTGGGGCCTCAGATATCACTCAGGTTTTGGTGGGGGAAATCCTGGTTCCTTTTTGCTTCCCTTTTTTTACCGCGAGTTGCCATCTACACGAGTTACAAAGTAGTTCTTGCTTGGAACAGGCTTCATTCTGAAGGTTTCATGAGGAGACTTTCCGACTATGGTGAGATCTGTCTCCTTCTGTTAGGAGTGGACACTGGTTTTGTTGCCCACTGGTTGGCTCTAATGACGGTCGTCTGACAAGGAAAGCCAGGTGACTCAGTTAAGTCCTTTTCAAGATTAATGCTCCCAATACTCCCTGGATTAGTGGAATTAGAGGGCAAGGGAACAAAATTGTTCCCTTAGGTCTTTTTGTTGAATTCTTGTGGGGTGCATGTAGTAAATTCATTAACAATCCACGGATAGGTTAAGTGACAACACCGCTGAATGCTTTTGAATTACTGTGTAATATTGATAAAGCTTGAAGCAAAACTCAAAAAAGCCTTGAACAACATTGACTAGAAGGGGAGATTTAACATTCATAGGTTAAGCAGGCATAATGCATGAAAGATATTTAAACAATTTTGGGAACTTATTTATATTAGACTGTTTCATTCGCAAACAGAGCAGTCTCTTTCCCTTTCCGAAAACCATGTCCTGATTGTAAAGGTTTTTCCAGAAGAGGCAGGGGTTTTGTATCACATATCTGTTGACAGGAAATATGCTGATAAGGATTACCAAGCTGATCCAAACTGTCTTCTTCTGGATTGTATACTGCTGATTCAAGGAGGTAAAATATAGCTTCTTTTGAGCCACATTGTCTTATTATGGGCAAATTAAATATCAAAAGTAACACTTGCATATACAGAGAAGCATAAAGAATATGTTTCAGTCATCATAGGTTAACTCAAATATTTGTGCTTCTGTTCATTGTAATTTCACAATCTGTATCTGGGGGTCCATAAGACCCAGGAGGTGGACTCAATTAACAATTCTGTATATCTATAATCCTGTTGAGAGCTTTAGTAAACTTGCTTAGTGTTTTATTATTCTTTTTATTTGGGGAATATTTAGTTATATTAACTTTATATTAAGGGAAACATTTAACCCTTTTTGTTTCTTATACCATGAGGACATATAACATTCATAAACAGATTTGCCCTTAGTTGTGAAGATTTAATAAATAAAATGGATAATTTTGAGATGTGTTTGGCAAGCCTTGAGCAAAGTTCAATTTGAACGCAACTTTCCAAATGTTCAGAGGTGTTGTAGCTAGGCTTGGCAAAGGTATTGACCTTGACAAACCTGTCTGTTAACCTCAAAGAGACCCTAGAGGTCAAATATTTTTACATTAAAATATCTAAATGAGAGATAAATTGTGCTGGAGAGAGAGTAATCATCCTTAAAATTTAATCTAACCCAGGTGTGATGGGTGGCAACGCCCTTTAATATGCTACAAACTTGGGAGCAGGCAGTGCAGATCTGTGTGATTCAAGGCCAGCCTGGGTCTAAATGAGTGGACTGACCAGCCAGCTGGGACTAAAGGCGAGACACTGTTCTCTAAAAATACGCAATAAGTAATGAATAAGTGAAATAATAAATCATAATGTTAAGCTCTAAGGACAGACCATATTGTAAATACTATTTTAGCGTTTGACATACAAACTACTTAAGCATTTGAAGATCAATAAATATATAATTTTAATTTAGTTCCCTTAGGCATTAAGCATAAGGGTCCTACATAATCTTAAGGCTGTCCATAAACAAATTGATGAGTAGACACAATTAGCATACCACATTTACAAAACAAAACCTTGCAGTCTAGATAAATCACATAAAATAATAAATATGACTCTACATTCTAAAGTCAAAATAATAGGCATTAAAACTTCACAGCTTGCACAGTATTGAGAGCCTCTAGCTGTGACGCAACGATGTCTTTTGTATTTAAGTAATATGAAGATACTGAAAATGATTGAATTTCTGTGATGACATTTTATGAGTAAAATTGTAGCTGTCAATGGTGCCATAGAGGTGCCTTAAGATTGTACATAGAAGTAATAAAAGAATTTTAAAAGCCAAGAGCACTTCACACACACACACACTACACACACACCACACATCTACTCATCAATATTCTTGGGTTTTTTTACTGGCCCTAAGCCAAAATATGGCTGCTAAACATTAATGGGCTTCACTTGAAAAAGCATTGTTTAGAAGAATATCATTTTACAGTTTTAATATAGTAAATATCGTGGTTTTTTCAAAACTCAGAGGAAGTGAATGGGAAATGAATATACATCTCGCTCGACACTCAAAGCAACCATTAACCAAATGTTACAAGAAGGATAGAACAAGCTAATGGGTAACGAAGTTTAATTAAGTCAATTCGATTGAAGGATTATGATCAAGAATGGGAGTGAAAGAAGTATTGTAGTCTATAAGAAACGTGAAGGGCGCGATTAAAGGTTTAGCAATACCAAAGCAATGAAGTAGAGTATAAGTTTCTGAGTGTTGATCACCCATCGTTGATCTGCAGTTAACGATTTCCATAGAGCATAAGGAGCCTAGGAAAGTTATCAGAGGTTTAAAATCGGAACGCACATCACAACACAGAGGCACCGGGTCAGTAGGGGACCACTTGCAGCCAGCTGGGTGTTCTGTAGGACAACCTGTAAAAAAACCGCAGGATCATTAGCTGTCCCAGGCTGCCCCCCCGTCTCCTGGAAGGAAGAGAAATGGTTGCCAGTGCCAATCCTCGGAATCAGATTCCTCTAAGGCACCCCAGGAGAATTCATGCAACCACCATGACTGATCCAAGTGCCAGACCCCAATAGTCTCCACCAGAGAGAAATCAGAGAAGATAGCCACCAAGACTCGGAATTCTAAGTCCAAAGGGATCTTCCACAACGCAAGTCAATTCTGTAGCTGCAAATTTTAACTAATAGTTAGCCAAAGTTCAGTTTATTGATGGTCATTTATGGGACAGAGTTGTCTCGCTATAACAGCTGGCATGGTTACTCACTGTGCAGACCAGCTTGCCCTCGCTCCCTAGTGGGCTGGGGAATAAAGCCTGTGCACCCTCTGGGCTACTTAATAGAGTCTCTTAAAGTTCCCTGCCAACCAACCAGGATTAGTGTAATTGTCATAGGATACTTTAACTAAAGTCTTACAAATGTGAGACTGCAGATTTAAAATGATAAGAATTCTTGTCATCAAACCAAATTCTGAATTCTACAGGTTTTTAAAGAGAAGACTAATGTTTCAATATTTATTACGGAGAGAATGCCTATATAGAAAGCCTACAAGTTCCCTTATCCAAGTTATAGTTAGTACATAAATCATAGGTGGACCAAGAGAAATGAAGCAGCAGGGTGGACAACAGAAGCAAAACAAGTTAAAAAGCTCGTACTGATCTGAACAACATTAATTTTATCTCATTTTGCCTCAGGGCTGTTCTCCTAGGGGCAAAAGACAGACTTAGGGTTTAACTCTTATAAATTTGCCAATTTTAATAATTTTGTCCTTATAGACAATTTCATGGGTTTAATTAAGCAAACTGGTCCATTGTGATGGTTTTAAAATTTTAAAATTTCTCGTAGGAACTTTATATCGTAAAAGTGCAAATATATTATGTAATATATTTATATATAAATATAGTATAGTATATATACATATTTAAGCATCGTAAACTATATGCACCATATAAGGGTCCAAATACTGGCTTAGATCCCCATTTCCCCAAATACTTACAATTTGAGCATTCATAATTATCATTCATAAACCAGCTATAGTGGCTAGATGGCAGTTTATCATCAAACATTCACCCTTAGTAGGCCAAACAGTGTTTCCCATTTTATTTCAGAAAAATAAATTACCCATGGGCCTGTTCTGGGCTGCTTGAGTCTGGGGTCTCTTCTCCAGATCCCAGACAAGCCTCCAAATGTTACAGTGCCAATACCACTGGGGAGAAATAGAGCACAAGACTCTGGTGTTCCAGTTAGCTGAATTGGATTTTTAGTTGGACTGGCTGGGAACTGTACCCAGGTCAGGATTGAGGGTACAGCCAGATTACTGCTTATTCTTTTAAATCCAATGAGAGCCATTGTTCCATGATTTTAAGTTGTTTTGCTTAGATCTCGAGACATGAACTTCAGAGTCCTTGACAGGTTTGTGAATATCTGCAACAGTAAGAATTAAGTGATGCATCTTATGGAATTCCTATTAAAGAACATTGCAAATTATATTAGACATTCTATCTTATTTTAGTGGAGGACCATATGCAAAATGCTGCGCACCTCAGAGATGACCGATGCTCTCTTGGTTTTCTGTAGTTCTGTGGAAGTTTTGTTATAGACGAAGCACTATACCTAGAATGCCAGATTCTAAACTTGATAGACTCCGATCTGTTATCGAATTCTTTCTTCAAAGAATGTCGAAATTTAATCTTATATTAATCAATATTATATGACAAATAAGATTTCTGTGATCCTGTCATATAAGATTGCATCTTTTACCAGACTGACTTTAGAGAGTCTCTGACTGGCCATCAGAGAAACCACATGGTAAGAAAGTCCAGGTGTTTCTAGGAAATGTATATGACTTCTAGGACCTGAGCTGGTCTGTAGTAATTGACATTCAAAGAGGGAAATAAGAAAATGCATTTTTCGTTTAAAATTTTTATTTTTTTTAAGTTTTATTGACGGTCTTGTATCTCATACAACAGTTGTTCCCTAAAGATTTAGATCCTCTCCCTTCCCAATTCATGTCTGAACACCTCCCTGCCATTTTTAAAAGCTCCAAGGAACTGAATGATGCCAATACCTTTGTTAATGGAAGAGATGCTTGCCTCATAGTCCATCCTTCAGAATCAGCCCTAAATATCTTAAATTCAGGGTTCAGAGTCACACAGTTAAACATGTGTGTATTTCATCATAAGAAATTACGTTTTTATCGGTCTTTCTGTTTTCTTGTTACTTGGCATCTCTCCATGAGAAATATATTGCTGGGTTTGTGTGACCTGCATCCACATATGAGGGACAACATTTGTCGTTTGTTCTGGGACTGTGGTTACTTACTAACATAATTTTCTCCAGCTCATGCATTGTACCTGGCAAATTTCTGATGTTGCCCTCTTTACTGCTGCATAGTAATCCATTGTGTAATGTACCACATTTTCTCTATCCAACATCGTCTAGTTTGAAAGGGCACCTGGGTGGTTCCAGGCTTTTTGCTATTTTGACGACTGCAATAACATAGTTGTGCTGTATCTTTGCAGTAAGTTGTGTCTTGTGGGTATATACCCAGGAGTGGTATGACTGGTCGTCTCACTCGCACGACTGTGCCGCTTTTCTAAGACTAGGGAACTATCCCTGCGGAAGAGGGGAGTGGTAGGAATGTTAGAGGTGCCGATTGAAGTGAATGGTGAACACTACAGCAATGTAGTCTGGACACTCATTTTGATCAACTTATTGAACAAATACACCTGTCATCCCCCACTGGATGGTGGGGCTGTAGGTGGGGCAACAACAGCTGGCAGATAGGTTTTGCATGAGGAATGCTTGTACTCATGCGATTATCCTTTATAGCTAAAAATGAAAAAAAAAAAAACGAAGAAGATGCAGGGACAGTTATGGCAGAATGCATGATCTGGGATGGGGTGAGGGTGGGGGGGAGGGAAAGGGAAATAAGCCTGAACTGAATTGGAAAAAATGTATGAAATGCACAAAGCATCAATAAAAATTAATTTAAAAAAAATAAAAAAAAAATAAAAAGAATGGAATGAAATTTTAGAATAAAAAAATACAATAACCAAGGCAAAAAAAAAAAAAAGAAATTCTGAATATACAAATGTGTGTTTTAAACAACACTTCTATGAAATTTATTGTGCAGTGATAGAAAAATTTATCACAAATGTCATATATAATAGTTTTGTTCACAAATGTCATATATAATAGTCTTTGGGCTTAGAATAATAATGCTGACCAAGCCAGGTGTGGTGGTGCATGCCTTTAATTCCAGCACTTGAGAGGCAGAGGCAGGAGGATCTCTGTGAGTTCAAGCCCAGCCTGGTCTACAGAGTGAGTTCCAGGCCAGCTGGGGCTATAGGGAGACCCTGTCTAAAATAATAATAATAATAATAATAATAATAATAATAATAATAATGCTAAGACCAAAATATAATTACTGCAAATAGGAAAGGAGAAGGAAGAAGGAGGATGTGGGAGGGAAGTGGGAGGGAAGAAGGGAGGGAGAGGAGGGAGAGAGAGAGAGAGAAGGAGAGAGAGAAAGGAGAGAGAGAAGAGCAAGAGACCATATGTTTCCCTCTTGTCTGCACTTTAAAAATAGAGACCTTGGGGCTGGAGAGATAGCCTAGCGGTTAAGAGCACTGACTGCTCTTGCAGAGGATCCGGGTTTGATCCCCAGCACCCACATGGCGGCTGAGAACTGTCTGTAACTCCAATTCCAGGAGAACTCCAGTTCCAGGGGAATCCGAGGCCCTGTTCTGCCCTCCGAGGCATTGCACAACACGGGCACACAAATCTACATGTAGACAGTACATTCATACACATACAAAAATAAATAAAATTAAAAAAAATAATAAAGACCTTGTTCATGTACCTATGTTGTCATCATACATAATATTTCTACCTTTGCACTCCTATGAAACTTCATGTGTTCTATTGGTTTCACATTCCCTATGCACTCTAATTTCAATGACACACTAGTTATTTGGTTAGCTAAAACTGCCTGTCCATGGAACAGCACTTATCTAAGTTCAGCCTTTATCAAGATTTTGCTAGATATAAAATTTCTGAGTCATGTTTTCTTTTCCTGTGTATCTCAGATGGATGTGTATGCTTTCCTGTGGAAGACAGTCCCGAGATGATGCTGTTTTCTTTCCCATATAGTTCACTACATGTAGATTTTCAAAGGAATTTTCTGTTTTTATTCAAAATTCTGTAACTTTGTGTAAAATTTTTGAATGTTCAGTATTTGGGGATTTGCATTTAGATATGTGATACTTATGTTAAATGTAAGGTTTCTTTTATGTATTAATTTACTATTTATTTATTTATTTATTTATTTATTTATTTATTTATTTGAGACAGGGTCTTCCTGTAATCCCTACAGGCCTGGAACTCAATATCTACACCAGGTTTTTCTTCATCTCAGTAGGACCCACTCTGCCTCCTTATGGATGAAATTAAGGGCATGTGCCAGAATGCCCAGTTTATCAGAGTTATTTTTTAACTAAAGCTCTTAATTATAACTTACAAAGCATTCTTTCCTATTACTTCGGTTTTTGCTTTCAGGAACAGTTATAAGTCAGCTTTAATCTTTTCCTATATTTGTTCATTTTTATCACTATTAAATTTTTGCCTAAATATTTACTTTTATGATCTGTAAAGATTTTTTTATATTTTATACATTATACAATTTACATTTTATATATATTTTGTATTTTTACATTGCACTTTTAACTGTTTTGTTTTTTTATTCCTTCTTTGTCTTGTATTGAGTATTTTTAAATTTATCTTTTGACAACTTCAGGCGATGTTAAATTTTTAACAAATAATGCACTATCCATTGTATTTTAATCAGAGTCATCTCCCAATATATTCTCTTGTCCTCTCCATTCCCTGGTGAAAGTTTTCTTATTTTGAAAATTATAATGTCTTTTTGTTCTGACCACTGAGTTTATTTAGGGTTGAATATTAATTGGGCACTATTTACTAGAGTTGGAGCAGCTTTCTAAGGCAACCTAATCTTCTTTTGTTCCTGTAATATTAGACTAACTTTCTTTTCTCAGACAAGACCTACCATATGGCCACTCAGCGTGGCCTTGAACTTGCTTTGTAGCTCTGGCTACTGTCGAAGTCCTGCTATTCCTGCCTCTGTTTTCTAAATGCTAAGATTCTAAGTATACTGCCTATACTGTATTTAGGCCAATATGAAATTATTTTTAAAAATCATCCCTATCTTCAATTCTTTCCTTATTTTAAAAATCTCATTAATACATTTGGCCCCAACCATAGCTGAAAAACTACCAACAATTGATCACTACTGGATGAGGGAAAGTTGATATTTTTTAAGGAAGTGATGCTAGATAGGCTGACCAAGCTCCAGTGGATAAAATCACAGCAAGTGACATTTCAGTACACAAACTTGACTTGATAGGCCTTAACAAATATGACAGTGCATGAAATGCTGTGGGCAGGCTATTGCGGGGCTGCAGATATGGGAGGCATCTAAATAAGATTAAAGATGTCAATACAGACAATTATGAAATGCACAAAAATTCAATAAATGCTGGGTGTGGTGATGCAGCCCTTGGATCCTAGCACTTGGGAGGCAGAGGCAGGAGGATCTTTGTGAGTTCAAAGCCAGCCTGGTCTACAGAGTAAGTTATAGGACAACTGGGGCTACAGGGAGACCCTGTCTCAAAAAGACCAAAAAAAAAAAATCAATAAAAATATACATTGGAAAAACTGCTGATTTTAACTTACCTTCAGCTGTAATCTACTTTTTTTCCTTTTATGGTTTAGGTTATATTTAGGTCATATTTTCCTGAGCTCTATATGGATTTACACTCAACCTCTTTTGCTCTGTTTGCATTGATTTGAACAATATAGTATGTTGGTTTTCTAATTTTAAGCTTCTCATTTCCTCTTTCATGTTCTTCTTCTTAATTTTTACTGTCAACATCCTTATGCAGTTATGACTTTATTCTTTCCAGACGGATCAGTTCTGAGAGATTTTAACTGTGACACTCTCATTACAACTAAGAGTGGGCGCATTCTACCTCCCTGACACTATCTTTGTCAAAGTTCCTCTCATGTTAAGAAGCTGATTTCCAATTCGCATGCTGTGTTTATGGTGTCCTGCTGTACTGGGTTTCTCGTGGTTTTGAGGCTGTCACACACCCATACTTTCCTCTCCTTCATGCTAAACTAGTGCTAACCCAGGTAGATTGATAACTTTTGAAGGATTGCCATCATTTCTGGTTTTGTTTCCTAGGGATTACTTGTCAAATAATTGTTTTCTATTATTTTACTTGTTTAGAATTTCATATTTTCACGTTTTTATCATACTCAGAAACCCTCTCCCACCTGCACCCTAACATAATTTCATATCTTCTATTATTATTTTTAACTACTATCGAGTCCAATTTGTTTTGCCAAATACTCTTCAGTATGAGTCCATTCCCCTGAACTTTTGTAATCCTACCCAGCATAAAGTTCTTTAAATAAACATGATTCTACATCTTACAGAGGTTCTCAGTTGTCAAGAGTCCCACAGCTAGTGTTATCCAGGCCTCCCTGCCCATTCCCTCTATGCTAGGAATTTGTCTGCCTTAAGCTTACATAGATCTTGTGTATGCTGTCACAACTGGTCCATGTGAAGAGAATAAGAGACTGGAGAGTACTTATCCACAATAGGACACCTATATCAAACCCCTGCCCTCAAGGCTCAGGCATCATGGAGGAATGAATACAGGACAAAAAGGTTGTAGGAGCCAAAGGTGGTGGATTCTTACAAAGAAAGAGGCAGCAGGACTCATAGGAATTCAAATAGTTTTCTTGGATCTACTAGTGTTATTTTGTATTTTCCATCTAGTTGTCTACTTTCTCTTAATCAGATCACTCAAGGAAATGATGCCATCCCTCTTCTGCCACTGTGTCCACCTTCCCAGACATCTGTAACCTTTGTTTCTCAACTACCCAGTTGTCAGTTTTCAACTTTGCAGTCTATAGGTTACTTAAATTGCACCTCCTCAAGCTTCTCTTCTTTTTTCTGTCAGAATCCCAGAAGTAACAACTCACTGTTTAGAATTCAGTGGTCCTGTCATTTCCCAAGTCCTCTTTTCCATGTCCTGAACAATACTTGTAAAATTTCCATTGTATTTAAAGTTAACTTCATATTTATTTATCCATCTCAGTGTGTATAGAGTACATATTCATCCACATATATATATTCACTGAAATTAGTCAGTGGTTTAGACACACATGACTAAATATGTATGTATTTACCAAAATTTTAGACACCAATATTTACTTGTATATGTGGTGTGTGTGCATGTGTGTGGCATGTGTTTGCGGTATGTGCATATGTACTTTGTGTGCTTTGTGTATGTTTTGTGTGTGAGTGGGTGCGTGTGCTGTATGTGTTTGTGTGCAGTTACTCTTGCCCAGGTCTTTGTCTACTGCTCTACACTGTATTTATTCAGGCATGTTCTTGCTCTCAGTTGGCTAGACTGGCTGGGATCTCAGGATCTGCCTTTCTCTGGCAAGGTCTATCTATCCTTTCGGTACCTGTGCTGGGTAGCTTTAGTATCAACTTGACACACCTGGATTGAGGGAGCCTCAACTGGGGAATTGGCTCCATTGGACTGGCCTGAGGCCATATCTGTGGAGTATTTCCTTGATTTTGAGTGATGTGGGAGGACCCAGCCCACTGTGGGTGGAAGTTGATGTATTGTATAAGAAAGCAGGTTAAGCTTGGGCCAGAGGAGCAAGCCAGTAAGCAGGATTCCTCCATGGCCTGTGCTTCAGCTCCTGCCTCCAGGTTTCTTCCCCGAGTTCCTACCTTGGGCTCTCTCAGTGACAAACTACAACCTGGGAGATGTGAGCCAAATAAACCCTTTTCTCCTCAAGTTGGTACTGGTCAGTGTTTTGTCACAGTAATGGACAAGCAAGCTAGAACATGGCCTCTTTTGCATGCATTTTCAATTTTAAATAATGTTAGATAACCCTGCAAACTTATGATTAACATTCAGTCTAACTCTAACCTTAACTCTTATTTTCTATTTATGTCTCAACCACTTGTCAGGAGTCCTTTACTGTCATGGTCCCCTTAAAGACGCACCCTTCTTTCTCTCCTCTAACAGCTAAGCATCATAGACTTGACTCCTTCACAGCAAGCTTTCTGGGCTTAGTTATTTTTTTAATCTACATACAGGTGCTTTAAATGGAAACCTCTGAGATATTCTGTAGTGTTTTTCTACTGAATTTTCTTTTTTATCGCGTGTTGCTCCCTTTGTGGCCATCTCCCTGTTCAGCTCCTCTGAGGATACTTCTTTTCTATTGCTTATCACTGACCCATATTTTGGAGAGTTCCCTCTTCTTTTCCTATGAATTATATCTTCTCGTTCTGGCTGTTCTCCCAGTTCGCTCTGCCAGTTCTCAGTTCATCTACTGAAGTTCATGGTTGTTTCTCCTGTCCACATTTTCTGCTGCCTGAATACACAACTTCATCTTACCTGGCTAACTACTACTTCTGGCTAACTACTGCTTTTGTGTGAGTGCCAAGTAACTAATGTGATGTCTTATGTGTTCTAATATACTTAGCTTCTCAAATATAGCATATATCTAATATCACAATTAGAAGATGAATTATCTTTAAACTTTGGTTTTGGTTTCTTTGTTTTCTTGACAGGGTTTACCTAGCCCTAACCTGCCTGGAAGTCACCCTGTGGAGCAGACTGTCCTCGATCTCACAGACATGCACCTGCCATTGCTTCCTGAGGGATGGGGTTAAAGGCATGTTCCACCATGTCCTGCTAAACTCTGAATTTTAAGAGCTTTAATATTGCACAAATAATTTATCTGTTTTGTTGTAGTGACTTTATAGGCATATAGCATAAAATTTTAAGAAACACTAAATCACCCTTCTTGAAGTAAAAGCAAATGTTTGTAATAGAATTTGTCATGGTAATCACATTTCTGTAATGGGCGAAATAATTCTAATGGTCTATTTAGTAGGAGTACTTTTCACAGCTGCAGCAGATTCTGAGAAACGTGGGAAACCATTATTACCAGTCCACACATTACTTCATTAAAACCATTTCTGAAAACACATTTGTCATCTTTAATGATGCGACATGAATCATTTCCTGCATTGTTCTTTAATGCTTGTTAATAATTCAGAGTAGTTGTGTCAATTCCAGAGAAACCTCTGAGTAAACGCTCCTCGTTTTCCTTTCTGCCATTTGGCCCTATCTTACAGCAGACATGGTCCGCTTTCACTTTTCCAGATTCTGACTGGGGGTAGATCTACACATTTTCCTTGCTGTCTCCTGCTCTTTTGGGGAATGAGATCTCCACGGGGTCTCCGTCCTGTATATGTGCAGCATGCCGGGTTCTTTTCTCTGTACTGTCTCCTTCCCTCTCTGTCACGTAGAAGAGGATGCTCTCTAGGCACTAACTTTGGTGGAGCTTTACAGTAAGAATTCACAGCATCATTGCAGCATGTTGACAATTATAAATTGTCTTTGGCTTTCACTTAATATTTATTTATTTATATTTATTTATGATTGTATTAGTGTTTTGTATGCATGTAGGTGTGTCATCATTCAATACTGTGGAGTACAGAAGATGGTATCAGATCTCCTAGTACTGGAGTTATGGACTGTTGTTACTAATCATGTGGGTTCTGGGAACTGGACCTTGATCCTCTAGAAGGATATACAGTGCCCTTAACTGCTGAGCTGTCTCTCCAGCCCTGCCTTTGTTTTTGTTTCTGTTTGTTTTTGTTTGTTTGTTTGTTTGTTTTGTGTCAGGATCTTGCTTGCTAGGAACTAAAGAGAGCACAATGAAAGCAGGAGGGGTGGGTGATCAAGAACTGATCTCTTCTAGTTTCCCACAAGTCATCTCTCCTGCAGCAAAGCATTATGCAAAGACATACCAAAGGTAGACAGTATTCTTTTACAATCCCAGTTATCCAATACTTATTGTTATCACATTGGATATACTTGTACAGCCACATAGAAATCTGTACCCATTTGGTATGCATCTTTCTCTAATATGTGGAAGGGATAAATGCATGCTACCTGCTATGGCATTTGGCCTCCTGTTATGTTTAATATGTGTATCTTTTTCTGTGATATCTATTACTATTTCCATACTGTTTCCAATCATACATAATAAAGTTGGCAAGCAGTACTTTGGTAGTTGGGTGTAGTCATAAGCTTGTAAAATGTAAGGGCCTATATAACATGGTATTCTTTTGATTGCATGTGATAGCAATTCTACTTAGGTGAGCTTAATCAGAAACACAATAGGTAGAATCTGAAAGTGTTCCATATAATTGAACAGACTTTATCACTTATGTTGTGCAAAAATACAGGACCTGGGAGGCCTCAGGGTCAACTCTAAGCAGGATTCAAGCTGTAAGAAAGCTTGCTCTTGATCTCTATCCCCATATTCTCTTCCATCTCTCTTGCCCCCATAACAAAATTGAGGTGTAGCAGATGCCCAGACAGGACTGAGGAAGGGAAGGTAATGCACCAAGGGTTCCAAATTATGTTTCAAAATTCCAGAGCAGAAAATTCCTCCTAAAAAAATCACATTCTGAGTCACTCCTAATGTCACAGAACTCTCATGACTTTGAAGCAGAAGCAGGTTAATGTCCCCAGAGGAAACCAGAGTGTGGTTGTCTAGGTTCCCAGGTTCTTATTTTAGAGCTACCATACAGGAAAAAACAAAACAAAAGAAAACAAAACAAGACAAAACAAAAAACAAAACAAAACAAAAAAAAAACACTTGTTTACCTGTCCTGCCAGAAACCACATTTAGACATTCTGAATTTTATTTCTGAGTCCAGAAGATATCTCATTACAATGTACCATTCTTCTCCATGTCAACCTCAGCCCCTGTGATCAGAACATCAACACATATTTTCTAATATATTTAGCAGTGTCTGAAACCATGTACTCCATCTCTCCTTGATCAGAATTCATTTGATAGGCTTTCTTTGGGTTTGGTTTAGTTTATTGAGACAGTGTCTCATGACATAGCCTGGTAGAGCCTGGAACACTGTAAACCAAGCTGGCCTTGAACCCAAAGACATGTCAAACTCAACATTCTGAGTGTTGGTATTAAAAGTGCTTACCACCTCATCCAAACAGAATTTGGGTTTTTTGTTTTTGTTTTAATGGTTCATTTCTTTCCAATTGTTCACATGTTTTATTTGCCTATATGTATATGAATATGTGTGTAGTATCCCTCAAGACAAGTCACCATGTGGTTGCTAAGAACCAAACACAGATCATCTGGAAGAACATCAAGTGCTCTTAACTCTCGAGCCTCGTCTCCAGATCCCTTTCATTTATTGCTACCCAGAAGTATCCTTTGACAATTTACTGCTAACAGACACAAGGGCTGGTATCCAGGTTAAAGACACAACATTTACAACATTCAAGGCAGAAAGCTGAAGCAAAGGAGACTGTCTTTGTCTGCCTTATGTCCCTTAGTGAGCCCATAAGCTCATGACAAAGCTGGTCAGATCACTGTGGGAGGACATCACCCATATCATCAGAGCACTCCCAAGGAGCAGTGTACAGTTCCAGGCTCAACTGACTTAGACTGGCCCTGTGATAGAAAAAGGTCTTTCAGGGAGGCTTTGGAGAAGTTATTGACGGTGAAAACGACTTGGGCGAGCAGGGTGCATTGGCTGAGGGCAGGCAGGAGGGCATGTAGCTGAGGGTCATCCACCCTTTAATTCCAGGGTCTGCATAGTTGATGCCACTCACCCTAAGAGAATTTGGAGAGGCCTAGGACTTAAATAAGATAAATTTGCAGCACTCAGGTTCAGGTGTTTGATCTAAGATAAGGTCAGACACTGGGCCAGGTAATTCAAGTCTGGGAGTGACATATGACAGTAAGTAGCACACATTGTCTGCAAGAGGATCTTCAGGCTCATCTTCAAATGCTGCCTCAGTGAGGATCCAGGAAACTCCTCTACTATTTGTTTCCTCCTCACAACCCGTGAGGAGCAGCCACAATCCTCTGTTCAAACCCATGTGTTCCAGAAATTGTGCTGTACATTCCACAAATCTATCACTTGCAGTTTACACATCCCGAGGCAAACCTGTCCAATCCTCCTATCAACACCATCTAGCAGAGATTGCAAGGTCTGCACGTGGGGAGTATTTCTCAGGGCCCCCACAGAAATACGGGGGAAGGGCCGGGCTACCACCATTGCTTTCAGAATCTTTATATATCTGCCAGTGAAGGTGTTCATGAACAGTGGAGGGAAGAGCGCCATGACAAGTCGCTCACAGCAGAAGCTGACAAACCCTCATCCCTCAGAAGGCTCTGCGCCTCCAGATTCAGAAGTGCGGGGGCGGGGGGGGGGAGAGGGGCTTGTAGCTCACCCCGATGGATCTTCAGTCCGAATGATCTAGATATGGACACTGATGACAGGATTCCAAATTCCAGCAGGGCCTGCCCGTGACTCCAAAAGATATAATTTTAAATATAATGGTTTTCCATTTACTCTTCATGGGTATTTATTGGTTATGATACCAAAACAAAAAATCAGGAAGCACTAGAGCTTAATGAGGAAGATGTTTAAAAGTATGGCTCATATTAGAGGAAGTGAAGAAATAATGGTGATGTACCCCAGGGAGAGTGATGTAGGAGAGAATGATCACTGCTAGCCTTGAGGGGACATAGGAAGGGAGAGAATCCACAGTACAGGAGAATGCCACCCAGGAACTGCATGCACTAAGAAAGACACATATTACATATTACAGGCAAATGAGCATTCGGCAAGGCAGAGGCCAAGAAAATAAAAACCCTAGTTTCCCTGTAATTTCAATCTTCTAGATTTGCCTCTCTACTATGGCCAAAGGCAACAAGAAACCCAAGGGAATGAGCTATGGGAAGTTAAGATGCATAGCGATTCACAGACAACCTTGGGAACCCAGGCACTGCAGGAAAGGCTCACCAGGGGATCAGTTGAAGAGTAGCCAAAATCAGGAATCACAGTTTCTTCAGTCTAGTTTTTTTCTGCAAAATATAAGCAAAAGCATTTATCACTGCCCAAGTTTTATTATGTGCTTCGCTGAGACCGAGGAAAACATTTTTAGATCCTATTTATTGGACTTCTGTGTCCATTTATGCATCCATAAAGTTACAAGTTATGTCCAAGTTAATCCTAATAGAATATACTCCTTTGACCTATTCTTCAATATTAATCCATAAAATCTAGGCATACAATAATTAGTAATCCCATGAAAACAAAAGGTAGTATCTTCTTTGTGGATTTTAAGATTTAAATAACATAACAATAACAGAACATTTAGTATGGTTAGTGACACATTACAAATTTTTACTTATTATATAGTACTATTATTTACCTTGAGGAATATTACCTTATAAATATATATATATATATATATATATATATATATATATATATATATATATATATCTTCTGCATTACTTCATGGAAGTTTGTTGGTTTAGATTTGATATTTCAAGGGTTGCATAATTTTCGATATACATTTCCCTTCCTAAACTTGTAAATTCTATAATATATCACCTTTCATTTAGATTAGGTCATAAGTAAGCTCATAGTGAAAATTTCCCCCAATCTCAGAAACTCCGTTAGATCCATCACAGACACATTTGTTACCAATTATTTGAGTTTGTACTATAAGATTATATTTTTAAAAGTTTCCTGTCTAAATTGAGAGTTCCAAACAAGAATGTTATATACACATATGTATGCATTCTCCTGAGACCTAGATTTTGATTTTTTCCCAACTTCATCTTTTTTAACATAGATATTAGAGACAATATACATTAAACTGAATTTGATATGATTCTGTTCATGATGTTAATTCTATATTTTCAAAGTTCCATGGAGTGAAATAAATAGGCACAAATATTTGAAGTAAGGTTAATTCAAGTTTAGCATTTGCTTTGTAATTAAAATTCCTTTTTCTCTTGCTTGAAATTCTCCAAACCAAATGTAGTGTGATGGTTTTCCAAAACCATTCATGAACCTTTAAATGGTTTTTTGAATTTCCCACAACACAAAATGTAAGACATATTTTAATTTATTCTAGTTTTAAAAATTGATAATACATGATTCCAGTCTATACAGCAGGGATGGATGCATAGTAGTTACACTGTAAGATTTCTAACTTATGTCCTGTGATTATAAACTTAAATAAAGCCAGTGTTTAATAGTCATATTGTAAAAGAATGGTTAGTGTGTTAATCTTCAAATAAACCATATCCCATTTCTGGAAAAGGTGCTATGGTCTTAAAGTAAGAGAAACAGTCACAACATGTTAAATAAAAACATGATGAAACTTATCACCTTACACAGAGAAGCCAAAAATTTATTTCATTCACAGATAATTAAGGACCCTGGTGCATTAATATTTTTCATGATTTAAAGAGATTGTTTAGGTGAGGGTTATTATTCTAAAAGTCTGTGCTATTTTCATCCTTTGCCAGTGATGTGGGGTGACGTTGCCTATATTGAAATAAGAAGATGATAAAGAAATTGTTTAAAAATATATCTATTGTTGGGTGTGGTAGTTCATATCTCTAATCCCATCACTCAGGAGGCAAATCAAGTGTATCTCTGTGAGTTCCAAGCCAGTCAGTGCTACATAGTGAGTTCCAAGCCACCTAAGGCCACATGATGAGGCTCTGTCTCAAAAACTACATATATGTATATATATATATATATATATATATATGTGTGTGTGTGTGTGTGTGTGTGTGTGTGTGTGTGTGTGTCTTCCTCTGCAAGAGGAAGACTTCAAACAATGACATTTGAGAAGTTTCCTTTTAATACTAAATGCAAAAAGTCGATTTTCTCTAAAGCTGTCGTTAGTCATTTGCATTAAAGCACTTCAAAACCTTTTATCACCATAGAATTTGGAAGTAAAGTGGCTTGAGTGTACTTTTCTGGTACAATTTTCTAAAGAATACTTTATCTTAGGTATAGAATAATTGTTACATTTTGTGCACAGTTTCATGAATTAGTAAGTTTTCCTTTCAATTTCTGTCATGGTTTCCATGACATACTCACAAAGTAGTCATTTTCTTTGTTATTTTAATACAGAAAAACATATAAATTAAAGATATCTTATTTTAGAAGTCAAAGAACTAGTGGATTCATCTGTAATTTGGAGGAACTAATCATAGAATTATTTTTCAACTCAGTGGAGCAAATCATATACTTATAAAATGTGATCATATAAATTACCAACAATATTTAGCATATTTAATAATATTGATATGCTATCATTCTCTGATTAAATTGTGTGCTTCTGATAAATCCTTAAGACTCTGATAAAGTAACAGAAACTATGTACATAAAATATCATCTTATGATATCATGAGATTTACCTATAATAATGTTAATCATAGGATTCTAAGTGTCATTTAGAAAATGCTAAAACTTCTTGGTCATGTGGAATTCACACTTACCCATGTTGTACTCATAAAAAGTGAAATTTTCACAGCAAATTTCATAACTGACTTAATAAGCCATGTGTTATTCAAAATGTTCTTAATGAGCAGCATTTATGAAGTCAGTGCATTGAAAATAGGCACCAGTGTAAATGATGCTGTTTGGGCACTTCCAAATGCATGGTTTGGAAGTGCACAAGCAGCAATTTTCCTGGTATAACAAAAGTACCTAGGGAGCACTCTATCTTAAAATGTATTCTTATTATTTACTTAATTCAGCAGTGGCATTATGCTAATTGGTACTGTGTGATTCTAATGTATTCCATTTGTTCCACCTTTTTCATCTTTTCCAGTCACATAATATATTAATTATTTTTCTGTCACTGTGATAAGAAAGCATGACCAAGGCACCTTATAGGAGGAAGAATTTACATAGTTTATACTTCCAGAGGGATTAGAGCCCATCATGGTGGAGAGGCTTGGTGGCGACAGGTCACCATAGCAGAACATGGAATGTATACATCTGCAGGCACACACAGGAAGCAGAGAGCTTCTGAAAATCCGGCAAGGCTCAATTACCTTCACAGCCAACCTCTAGCACGGCCACACCTTCTGGATGTTCCATGACCATCCCCCAAAAGCACTGCCAACTGAGGACAAGATGCCCAAATACTGGAGCCTATGGGAGCCACTCTCATTCAAACCACCACACAAGACAGTTCTCCTAATTCATTTCTTAATATACTCTTTTTCTCACTTTAATTGTGAAGTGATTACCTTACAATGAAGTCCAGGTGCTACTGTTAACTGTGACAGAGTGAGACTGATGGCAACAAATCATGCTCATATTCATATAAAGCAGCAATGCAAATAAGATGCAAAAAGTGGATTTGATCATTGTTCTCCAAGGACCAACAACAAGCAAATGCCAGATGGATTTAGTAACATTCGGGAGGATGGTGTGGCTACTGGGGAGACCCTATGAAAGCCTGCTTCCTTTGGGGGATGGACCAAAACTGGAGTTATGGAAGGAAAGGAGAAGGGAAGGGCCTAGAAGCATAGCTGCTCTGCAACTTGGAATGCCTAACTCCTGGACTGGAGTGCTCTCTGAGAAACGCACTCGGGAACAGTGAGGGAGGAGCCACTTTCCTAGATGAGGCCTGGCAGGCAAATTTGTAAATAATTGCCTATTATTAGACCTATATGTCCATTCACAGGACTTTGGCACAGAGTCTCTGCTCTTTGAGAGAACAAATTTTGTCAAATATGACAAGGCCCTATTGTTGAAGACAGGACATAGTTCAGATCTAGGACTTGCAGCAATGGAGTTGGAACTAACCTGGAACTCTCCTCCCTGAAGACCAGCTTTCATAATATCAGAGGACACTATGCAATCTGTGATGGGAGAAATGGTCCTACCCAGCTGCATAAGGTAATGAACACAGCAATGACTGGCCCAGGAAACTATCTCTATTGGTACAATAATGGCAGTTTTAACAATTGTCTAATTGGAATTAAAGGCTGCTCATTGGGAGGGAATTCATGTGTGGCACTGTAAACATTGTCAAATACACATGGATAGTCGCAGGTCCATGAAAAAAAAAAAAAACTAAATCTGTCACATCACAAGACAAACATAATTTCTCATTGAATGCTACATATGTGTCTTTATATTTGCAGACAAGTGTACCTCTCACCACTCATCAAAGACACTTCTTTTTGCAACAGATGGAGACTATTGCAGAGTTCTACAACTGGTCTAACGGAAGAATAACTGTCTGTGAGGTCCCTTTTCTAAATGATACATATACAATGAAATCTCTCTAAGGATCAAGGAACATAGAGGAACAGGGGGCAGAAACAATATTAGTGCATCTCTCAATTCTCAATGGTGAAGCTTCCACATGTAATGGACTGTGATTGACTCAGAAAGCCACAGACGGCCAAAGTGGGAAGCAAGAGACTCCAGAGTGCTTGTACCTGAATAGGACACCTATACCAAAGCTCTACAACCCATGCTCAGAGACTCCAGAGTGCTTGTCCCTGAATAGGACACCTATACCAAAGCTCTGCAACCCATGCTCAGGGACTCCAGAGTGCTTGTCCCTGAATAGGACACCTATAACAAAGCTCTGCAACCCATGCTCAGGGACTCCAGAGTGCTTCCCTGAATAGGACACCTATACCAAAGCTCTGCAACCCATGCTCAGGGACTCCAGAGTGCTTGTCCCTGAATAGGACACCTATACCCAAGCTCTGCAACCCATGCTCAGGGACTCCAGAGTCCTTGTCCCTAAATAGGACACCTACACCAAAGCTCTGCAACCCATGCTCAGGGACTCCAGAGTGCTTGTCCCTGAATAGGACACCTATACCAAAGCTCTGCAACCCATGCTCAGGGGCTACTACTGTGGAAGAGATGGAGAAAGATTCTAAGAGCCGCAGATGGTGGATGAATATAAAAAACAGAGTTTTTCAAATAAATGGAAAGTTATATGAATTTACAGCAACAGTGATAGCATGTCCAAGATTCATGCAAGTTCAAACTACACAAAAATCCAGCTTAGAAGAGGAGAAATGGATAAGAAGCCCTAACCTTTGCTGGGAAACTATGAGGAGATGTTAAATATTGTGAGAAGAAAAGTCGGTTTTCTTTAAAGGAGTGATGCTAAAGACATTAACCATATTCCAGTGGTAAACTCACAGAAGGACATTTGGGGAAATAAACAAGGCTCAATATGGCTTAAAAGATAGGACAGAGTACATGAAATTTTGTGGGGGAGGGGCCTATATGAGTGTTGCAAGTAGGTGAAGGGGTCTAATTATGATCAGATGTTGTTCTCCAGCCTCCACATGCATACTTTGCCACACATGCAACTGTACACACACACAAACACACACGTAGTAAATAAAACAATTTTAATCTGTTTGAGGATATTAAACAGCAAAACCAACATACTTAAGCATAATTAATTAACTGTCAACATTTAGGATTTAATACAGAGTGAAAATAAATGAAACTTTGATGGCATTTAGAGTCCTATAGGATATAGAGTCACTTTTCCACAGCTGTGACAAAACATTTCAGACAAAGAGCACATTTTTTCACACAGTTTCATTTCAGCAATTTCAATCAAAGGACTACTTGACTCCCTTGGTTCTGTGTCTGTGATGAGCCAGACAGAGAGTGTATGCTAGTGGACGGATCTTAACAGCATGGTTGGCAAGGAAGAAACGAGAGAGAGAGAGAGAAGCAGGGGTCTCAACATGGTCTAAAGGGGATGACCTCAAGTTCCCACTTCCTCAAAATAGGACACATGTCTTCACCTTTCCACTACCTCTCCAGAGACCATTGGGATGTGAACTTATAAACAGATGGTTTCATTCCCAAAGTCTTATTTGGGAATGAAAAGAGGCCTTATGTGCTAATCTCCTCTGAAGTTTGTGGCTCTGAACACAAGTTCATGGGGAATCAAGCCTTTAATGTGTGAACTTTCAGCTGACATTTTTAATCAGAAGCATAACAGGGATAAATTGGTAAGATTTACTTATATCTAATAGCAGTTCTTACAAAAGAAAAACTAGTATATTTGAACACAAAATAACCAAGGATGTATTATGAAACTAAGTGGACTTATTTAACTACTATTAAAAAATGTTTTAAACAACAAAATCTCTGGAAGATATTTACCTATTCCTCTTGAAAATATATAAATATAACACAAACATTTAAAATGGAAAAGATATATGACCTGATATGAACTACATAAAATGAAAGAAAGAATGGAGAATATCAATGATTAAAGTTTGGGAGACACATGCACCAGAAATAAGTACCAATGAACAATAAAGAACAAAATGTTCCATTATTGGAGATGACATAGTTTCAAGAACTGTGAAACATCTGCATTTTACTGGTTTGTTTAGCATGTCAGTCTGTCATAGCTTTCAGAGACAGACAAAAATTCATAATTCTGGAGTCCAAGAGAAAAGACTTTATTATTTATGATCTGAGCTAGCATTCTAATCATTGGCCCATTTTTATCATGAATCAGACAATCTCGATTCTCAAATGTTGACACATATATGGCAGTGCAGATGTCTGCAGACACAGGGTGGGTGTTGCATTACAGAAAGGTAACCCTGAGCTGAAGGATCCAAAAACATGATGGTAATAGAGAGAGCTTGGGGGCTGGAGAGATGGCTCAGTGGTTAAGAGCACCGACTGCTCTTGACTGCTCTTGCAGAGGACCTGGGTTCAATTCTCAGCACCTACATGGTGGCTAAGAACTGTCTTTAACTCCAGTTCCAGACGACTCTGATGCCCTCTTCTAACTTCCTGAGGCATTACATGACATGGGTGCACCAACCTACATGCAGACACTTCACTCATACATAGAGAGAGAGAGAGAGAGAGAGAGAGAGAGAGAGAGAGAGAGAGCACTTGGGACATTAAAAGCATGGCTTGAAGTAATTATATGGTGGGGTAGTAATAAAACTGTCATCCTAAAATTATTGGGTGAGTAATTTGGGATAAAGCAAATGTGGATAAATGTGGTATATTGGTTTTATATTACAAGTCACCACAAATATAGTGGCTTAAAACAACACATGCTTATGTTCCTAAGAGTCCAGGAATTGCTTCCCTGGATTCTAGCTTATTACTTAACAAGTGTTTGGTTAGAGACTGTATTTAAGTGGCTGTGTTGGATATATTGTGTTTGTGAGCTTCAGCTCTGTGTCCATGAGTCTGGAAATGGTTGAGGGGAGGGACTTCCAAGCAGGCCACATGCTGTGCTGACAGGTGTAGCCCAGTGCAAGCTTACCAGCTTCCCTCAGAAAGACCGTGAAAGAAGATGGTCTTAGGTTCTGTTCAAGTCCAGTAGCCCAGGGGTTATGCTCTGCAAACAAAACAGACCATTAATATAAAGTGCTTTGCAATTTTTCTAAGAAAATAAAAGTTGTTGAAAAACAGTAACCTATAATATTAAAAAAAATAATAGAGATCTTAGTGGAGAGGAGTTAAGAGGAGCTTGATAGATTGCACACGTAAAACCAAAACAGCATAGCGACCAGAAGTATCACAGAGAGGAACTATCAGACAAGAAGTGCCCTTCTGGGATAATCATCTGCGCATCCATTAGAAAACAGGAATGGTTCAAATCACTGATCAAGGGCCTAGGAGAACACTCGAAATTAAAGAAACCAGAAGAAAAGAAATTATGTGAAGAGAAATAGAGATAAAATAATAAAGCAATAGGAAAAACCAAAACCAAAATTGTTCTTTTGTAAAGTTCATCCAATTCGGCAGGGACTTAGATTGACCGTGAAAAAAGGACAAAGAGCAGGGCATGGTGGCACGTGCCTTTAATCCTAGCACTCGGGAGGCAGAAGCAGGCGGATCTTTGTGGGTTCAAGGCCAGACTGGTCTACGGAGTGAGTTCCAGGCCAGCTGAGGCTACAGGGAGACACTGTCTCGAAAAGACCAAAAAAAAAAAAAAAAGAAAAACCACACAAAAAAAGAAAAAAGGACAAACATGACTGAAATTCGGAACAAAAGTGCAGATCTCGCAAGTAATCTAATCGCTAAAAAGATTGTAAGGCAGTATTGCAAACAACCATATATTCATAAATTAAATAACTTAAATGAAATTGAAAGATTATTCAAAAGCTAGAAATTCTCAAAACTGACTCAGGAAGAATAAAATGATCTGAAAATATATATGACTAGAAGAAATGTCGGTATTAATTAGAAAACTCATAACCACAACAAAAATCCATGACTTCTACTGGACATTCAAGAATAATTAGCCCTGGCAATGTGAAGACGCCTCAGTCAGTAAAGTGGTTGTGTGGAGGCCTGGCACCTGGGGATGAGACTGCCAGTGCCCAGGATAAAGCGTGTGAGATT
Organism: Rhizomys pruinosus; assembly: GCA_009823505.1. Taxonomy (NCBI): domain Eukaryota; kingdom Metazoa; phylum Chordata; class Mammalia; order Rodentia; family Spalacidae; genus Rhizomys; species Rhizomys pruinosus. The sequence continues at coordinate 1,265,303 of VZQC01013109.1, forward strand.
CTATAGACATAATGCCTGGGGGACAGAGACAGGCAGCTTGCTGGCCAGCAAGCCAGGCCAAACGGATTAGGTGAGTCCAAGTTCAGTGAGAGATACCGATTCAAAAAGAGAAAAACAAACCAAACCAAGACAGAGTTTAAAGTCACTGTAGAAGATAAATGGTCTCTCTCTCTCTCTCTCTCTCTCTCTCTCTCTCTCTCTCTCTCTCTCATACACACACACACACATTTGCACATGTACCTGCATATGCACATGTGAACACACATATAACACATATGCTCCATTCCAAATTTATTCACACTTTCTAAGATCAAAAGGGTGAAAGAATGTCTCAGTTCATTTTCCAAAGCTTGTATTATTCTGATGCAAAACCAAGCAAAGAAGCAATCAAACAATCAGGTGGATGCTTTATGAACAAAATAGAGATCAACAAATACCATAAATCTAGTCTGTATAAAACCATGTACACTTTCATAAAGGGCATAGCCTGCTGATGCAACATTAGTTTAATGTCTGTGGATCAAATAATGTAACACAACATTCTGAACAATGTACAGAAAATTTTCAGCTTCTTAGAATATGCAGACATATTATTCATGATTTAGAAAATAAATAAAGCAATGTCCTGAAACCTAAGAAACAGCATCTGTGTAGGACCATATCTGACCCTTATCTCAGTAATAAGAAGCTTTCAGATTTTTTTTTCCTTAAAATCAGAAATAAGACAAGGAAGGTATCTCTTACCATTTTGGCATTATGTTTGCTGTGCTGACAGAGAAAGAAAAAGAAACAAGAGTATCCAGATTAGAAAGGAAGATGAAACACTTTTCATTTGTAGAGGACACTATCTTATACATAGAAAATCCAAGAAACATATTACTAATAATTTCAGCAAGGTTTTGAAATATTAAATTAGTACAAAAAGCAATGATGCTTTTTAGAACAACAATAAATACCATCAAAGTTAAGAAAATTATTCCATTTGTAGTAGCATCAAAAAGATTTTGTTCATAAAATGAATACTTGTTCATTCATAAAAAATCAGAAAGTATTTCTGGAAGACTTATAAAATGTTTTGAATAGAACAAAAAGGATCAGAAGCAAGAGAATTCACATGGCTCCCAAGGGCTGAAAGACGTCATGTTTGAAGGCTCCTCCTTGGCAAGCCCAAACAACCACCCATTCTGCCCTTGCGCTCCACACTGGGGTTTTCCCTTCCCATGGTCACCAAATGAGGTCCAGTAAGCACTGCATCCCATCTTGATCTTCCTGTACTGGTCTCCATGATATAGCCTGAGTAGTCTGACGATGACAGTCTGTAGAAGTGGACACCCCAGGAGTAGCTCAGTCCACAAGCTGGGTGTCTCAGCAGTCCCCATCTGGCACTGAGGGTTTGGAGGATTCTTGGAAAGACATGAGTCCTCAGTCCATATTGGAAGATTTAAACTGGTTATCAGGTTGATGTGAGGGAGTGCTTCCTCAACTGATACAGATATTTTTCATTAGAATCTTCCTCTGTGGGCTGGCAAGATAGCTTCATCAAGGCCTTTATCTGAATACAGTTGCAGCACAGGAAGAGGAGAAAATTGTGGAAGAGGAAAACAAAAACCAAGACACAAGTTTTTGATGGATGAGTTGAAGAAAGTTGAGAGCTTGTTAAAAAAAAGATATTTATCCAGACTTTAAAACCAGGGACACACTGGCCCAGGACTTTCAATGCAGTGAGAACATGATAAGACAACTGGTATCAAAATAAAAGAGCCAGACTACTACCCGAAGAGAAAAAGAGAATCTCTGCCACCAGGAGACTGTATAAACTCTGAGAGTTTCAACATACAGTTCTCCAGAACCAAGTCCAACCTCCTATTGACATCACTGGGCAAGCCTCTTGTGCCCAGGCTGCAGCATTTGGCCAGGCTGGCTACTCTTCTATGGAGGACCAACTGTCTGGCTCATGTGATTCTGTGGTCCAAGGTATTCAAATGAGACCAAGTGGCACTTTGGACTATGGAGATGGCACAGGAAGTGCATCTTTTTAGCTCCTGACCACTGTTCATTATTCCTTCTGATAGATCTGTGCAGTGTCATGAAATGGACAGGCCTGAGCCACAGGGAGGTCAGCATGACAAGTCCTTCTATTTTCACTATGTTTATACTTAGTAGGCAGTGGCGGCGGCAGCAGCCAGCCCACTACAATTATTTACCATTTCAGGGACAGCAGCAGAATAGTTGGGGTTATGAGCAACAGCAGCTGCAGGAGCCTCAGCATCAGCAAGAGGAGCTGACGTTCCAGGACTGGCCCTGAATATACCAGAAATCTATGGACTTGGGGCAGTGTCTTCTCTGCCTTCTTCCAGAAAGGCAGTACCAATATAGTCAAAGTAATGCAAAGGTCTGTGAGATGCAGCTTTCACCTATGCAAGAGGTAGTTAGGCCTTCAGCAATGCCTCTTGAGCAAGATAGACAGCAAGGAGCTGCCCTCAGCTCTGTGTGCTGCCCAGGAAGAGAGTGGACCTGGTTTTTCTGAGGTTAATTAAAAGACATTATTTGGGGTTTACGAAATAGCTCAGTTGTTACCAGCACTGACTGCTCTTGCAGAGGAATTGGGTTCAAATCCCAGCACCCACATTGCAGCTAGTAACTGTCTGTAACTTCAGTCCCAGGGGAATCTGATGCCCTTTTCATACCTCTGTGGGCATTATGGGACACAGGTGCACTTACATGCATGGAGGCAGCATGCTCATACACAAAAAATTAAAATAATGAGTAATATATCAAAATTCATTAGTTCAGATATGTACATTTATAGTAGTCATGTCCTCTTGAGGAAATTCTCTTAGTCCTTCAGATGGTATGTTTTTACCTTGATTAAATTTGAATTTTACCCTATCATTTACCTATTCAAATATGATTTCACCTCTTTTCTCCACTAATTTATTTATGGGAAAATTACCTCAGTGCTTGTAAAATCTATGCTTCTTTGTATATTTATAACAAAACACATCATAGTAATAATGTATTTTAATATGTATAGTAGCAAGAGGTTATGTTACTCTTTTATTTGTTGTGTTTATTTTTTATTTTGTTTTCTGAAGGGATTCAGTCTATAAATTTCAAATTTCTTTTTACTGACTCAGGTTTGGCATCAATATTATTCTAATTTGCCAAAATGAGTGGGAATATATTTCTCCATTTATTATTTTGCAATATTCTACTTAGTTTACAAAGAGATGGTTCCTGAAATACTATAAATATTCTTGTGTGCAACATCGTAAAACGCTTCAACATGTTAATTTTTTTTAAAGTTCAGGCATCTTTTTATTTATTTTTTCTATTACTTTTTTTTTCATTTTTTAACATAAGTAATAATTTATGAGTGCAAGCATCCTTCATGTAAAACCAATTTGCAAGCAGTTGTGCCCAACCCATACAGCCCAAGGGTCCCACCAACCAGCTGGAGGGGGGGGGGGCTTGTATGTTCAATCAAGTTGATCAAGTAAGTGTCCAGTCTATATTGCTGTAGTTTCACCATTCATCCCAATCAAAGCCCTTACATTCTACCATGCCCCCTCTTCCGCAGATTGTTCCCTAGGCCTAGAAAAGGGGCACGGGTGGACGAGAATTCTTCAAAAATTTATATAACTTTTCATCTTATTTCATTTTTACCATCTTTAATGAAACACTTCATATTCAATGAAATACACAGTTCTTAAGGGTACAGCTTGATGATTTTTCACAAGTGTTTGTACCTCCAACCAAATGTAAAAAGAATTCTTCCCATTCCTTCATACCACCTTCTACCCGTTCCAATTCTAACTTTTACTGTCAACAGGTAGCTGTTCTTGTCATTCCTATAAGATATAGTGTCTGTCCTGAGAATTTTGAGGGGTATCATGTCTTTAATCCTGGCACTCCAGAAGCAGAGACAGGTCAATCTCTATGTGTTTGAGGCCAACTTGGTCTACATAGTGAGGCCTAAAACCCAGCCAGTCCTACACAGCAAGACTCTGCCTCAAAAAAATAAAGGAAAAAAAAAGGAATTTTTCATATATAATCCACCATAACATACTTTTGACCTTTTTTCTTATTGTCTGAAATAAATCCACACTGCTGTGTCAATCAGTAATTAATTTCTTTCAATTTAAGCACAAATTTATTTTTCTAGAAGATAGAATATTTTTATTCAGATTTTTTTGTCTTTTGGATGAATATTAAGAATAGAGTTACCACTCCACAGTGGAACTCAATTAGTAACTGCACAATTTCCTTCTCAAGTATCTGTCAATTGAAACTTCCACTTCTGATTGTTCCAGTGATCCCACATTTCTGCCAATATGTGCCTCCAGTCTTGAATTTTAGATTTATTGCTCCATATGTTTTTTGTTACTTTTAATCTAAAGGAGTTTATAGTATACTCACTCTATATATCAATGAGTTTCTGGTTCTATATAGATATGTAAAGGGTATTTTCTCTGTGACGTGTCTACTTAGTGTACAAAATGTGTCTTGAAACTAGGTTTGAGGGCATCCTTCACATTTCATAATTGGATACCCTTTCAATAGGCTAACTTTACCAAAATATTCTTGCATGACTACATCTTATGGTCTTTATAATTTTGTCTTTTAAATTAAAGTCTATATTCAGTCTCAACCAGGTTGGCCTATATCTGAAATAGAGGATGGAAAGTTTTATTTTTTGTTTTGTAGTGTTTCTAATATTGCTCCATTTTTTGTTTGTTTGTTTCTTTGTTGAAAGACTTTTCAAGTCTTTGGAATGCTGTTTAAAAATCAGTTTACTCTCTATGTTGTTCAATTTAGATAATAAACTTTCATTTATCTATTTAACTATATCGCAAAACAACCCATACCCTAATGTAGTATGAAACAAGTCATATGAGGGGATAACCTATCTGTATCAAGAACTTAGAGAGACTATCTTTAGACTTTACCATTAAGAATAATGTGTGCTTTTAAAAATTTTAATAATTTTTTGTAAAGCAGATTTACTGAAATATAATTCAAATATGATACCAATATACCTACTTAAAATAAACACCCATTCATTTTTAATGTGCACTGAGCAGCCATTACCATGATTGATTTTTTGAACATTTCATTACATACAAAGAAACACTGTAACTATTTATTAGAAATTATTGCCCATTCCCTCTCTTTCTTTACTCACCTTCCTCCCAATTTGATATCATCAAGTAATCATATCAAAAATATGATTTTCCTACCCAGGCCTGGTGGCAAAAGTTAAAATCCTTACTTCCTAAGAAGTTACTGAGATCCCACTTCAAAGTAAAAACTATAAAGAGACCCAGAAATACAGCTTAGTGGTAGAGTGCTTGACTAACATAAGCACTACCTTAAATCCATTCCTTAGTACAAAAGGAAAAGAAAAAGAATAAATGACATGGCTTACTGTAAGGCTTACTCTCTATGTTGTTCAATTTAGATAATAAACTTTCATTTGTAAGTCGGTGACTTATAAAGCTTTATCCTTCAGGAGTTCTAATGAAGATTGTAGAGTATCTTAATGTCTTTAGATTTTAAACATGAACTAATTCATCATAACAAGAATGAAAATATCCATCATTTTATTTATAATATTCCTTTTAGTAACTGGCAAGATAACTCTAATAACTGCCTTTAATCCATTTATGTTCATATTTTAGAATGAATAAATTGTATATAACTTCAACATTTTTACTGTTAAATTAGGTAGCTTTTTTTTTAAGTTCAGATCTTTTATTTTCTGATTCTAAGAATAACTCTTTAACTTAGAGACTACAATATTAAAGAATAATTGAGCTCCATTTTTCCCGATCACTAAATTTTCTGTAGAAATTTGTGAGGGCCAGACATTGTGATGGATGCCTTTAATCCCAGCACTTGGGAGGCAGAGGGAGGTGAATCTCTGTGAGTTCAAGGCCAGCCTGGTCTACATAGTGAGTTCCAGTATAGCTGGGCCTACAGGAAGAACCTATCTCAAAGAGACCAAAAAAATATAATAAAATTATAGCCATAAACAATGTTTAAGAAACCCAAACATTGGGGCTGGAGAGATGGCCTAGCGGTTAAGAGTGCCGACCGCTCTTACAGAGGACCCGGGTTCGATCCCCAGCACCCACATGGAGGCCGAGAACCATCTGAAACTCCAATTCCAGGAGAACTCCAGTTCCAGGGGAATCCGAAACCCTCTTCTGACCTCCGCGGCATTGCACGACACGCGTGCACAGACCTGCATGCAGACACTACATTCATACACATACAGAAATAAATAAAAATAAATAAAAAATAAAAAAAAGAAACCCAAACATTGCACTTAAACTTAAAATATTTCATTTATTAGTTTTATTTCATATGTATGGGTGTATTGCCTGCATATATGTAAGTGCACATGTGTCATGCAATGTTCATGGAGGTCAAAAGTGGGTGTTGGATTCCCTGGAACTGGAGTTAGAATGGTGGTTAGCCACCATGTGGGTCCTGGGATTCGAACCTTGGTCCTCTACAAGAGTAGCCAATGCTTTTAAGGACTGAGCATCTCTCCAGCCCCATGTTTCATTAAAAAAAAAATCAATATAAATTATTAACTTTTACAATTTCTGCGGTTCTTAGATTTGTGTGAAAATTATTTTGATAATCTGGAGGAAAAATCTGTTAGAAATTTTCTTTTTTAATTTTTTTTTATTTTTTTAATTAATATTTTTATTGATGTTTTTTGTATTTCATACACCATTTTTCATTCTGTCCAGGCATATTCCCCTATCCCTTCCCCCCGCACCACCCCAATCCATCCCAGGTCATGTTCTCTATCATAACTGTCCCGCATCTTTCTGTCAGTATTTTTATATGCTTAGGAATTCACATTTTCCTCCATTAATTTCATGTTATTCTAAAATATGGATACATACTCTCCACTCATATACAGTAATTACAGAGTCTGAAAAATAATTTGTGGGTGGATTCTGTAGCCCATGAGGGATTCACATTATGACAACATAGTTGCTTACAGATAAACCAGAAATATAAGCATACTGTCGTTCAGCTTGCCTTTCGTCTGGGGGATTTGGTGTCAGCATCTTTCAAGCTCATGACATGACCTCACTTTCTACAGCAAGTGACAGGATTTTCACAGCATGCTCAGCATAGTATTGATTTTGTCATTCCTTTACGGAGTAGCATCCCCCTTTAAAGGTGCTCATGGATTAGAGGTCTGAAGTGGTTTCAGGTATGTTTCTATACACCTGGCATAACTGTTCTTAAGGTTTGTGAAACACAAAACCTTCTTCATTTATTCTTGTTAAAAATCATAGATGGCCTAGCGGTTAAGAGCGCTGACCGCTCTTACAGAGGACCCGGGCTCGATCCCCAGCACCCACATGGCGGCCGAGAACCGTCTGAAACTCCAATTCCAGGAGAACTCCAGTTCCAGGGGAATCCGAGACCCTCTTCTGACCTCCGCGGCATTGCACGACACGGGTGCACAGACTTGCATGCAGACAGTACATTCATACACATACGGAAATAAAATTAATTAAAAAAAATTTAAAAAAAATCATACTTTTATACTATCTTAAAGCATTCATTCTCCTGATTTTGTTTCCTAGTTCAATTTTGTGGGGAAATTGCTTGGACCAAGAGGAAATTCCTTGAAGAGGCTACAAGAAGAAACAGGTGCTAAAATGTCTATCCTGGGCAAAGGCTCCATGCGGGATAAAGCAAAGGTACTGAGCTCTCAATTTGCTACTTAACCCACACAGGAGCTTCCCTGTGACACTGTCCCATTTACAAATAATGAACATCACTGAATGCTTTTTCCACCGTTTCCTGTGACTTTGCCTTTGGGGACTACCTTGGTTCCCCTCCAGATGTGTCTGTCTTCATTAAAAATCGATCATTGCCCAGTTTGCTTTTCAAGACCTAGAGCCTGTGTTGCCAGCCTCTCTATTTCCCTTTGTTTGTTGCTGTCAAATTGTTTCATAATTTTGTATCCTCTATTGTATATTTCTGTGTATCTGCACTTGAGTTAATTTTTTTTAATTTCTTAGTTGAACACTGTTTCTTCTTCCGTTGTTTCATAGAATTATATTCATTATTTCATTTTCTCATTTTATTTCTCCTTTCTAGTTCTCTTTGATCTGCCCACCTGGAGTTATTCATACACTTATTTGCAAGTCTAAGAGAATCCTACTCATGTTTTGAAAGGTTTCAGTAATGTTAAACAACTCACCAAATGCCCCCCAAAGAACAATAAGCTAAGAAATATCTGGTTTAATATTTGAAATAAGTTATTTTGCATCTGAGCTATATAGTTTCCCATTTTACAAAAATGATAGAAATTTCTTAGTGTTAGAAGCCAATATTTTGGAGAAATAACTAGAGAGATTTTTTTCATAAAGAGTTTTTGAAAATACATTGTTATGCAGTGAATGTGGACAGTAGCAGACTATTTTCATCATTTCATATGTTAGATTATTAAGGAGAATTAAATGTTCAAATGTCTATTTTTGACTATGGGAAGGTTTAAAAAAAATCTTATGTGGGCCGGTCTTGATGGCACATACCTTCAATCCCAACACTCTGGAGGCAGAGGCAAGCAGATCTCTGTGAGTTCAAGGCCAGCCTGGTCTACTTAGGGAGATCAAGGACAGCTGGGACTAAAGGGAGACACTGTCTCAAAAAGACTACAAAATAATCTTGGATGGCTTCTCTCTTTAATAAAGACACATTCTAAATAAAGGAATTTAAAGTGAAAATGTCAGTACTACTTTATTACTCACAAAATATTTTATATTTTTGTAGTAAGCATTTTGAAATCGAGTTGAAAAAGGTATTTTTCTAAAAAAAAAAAAAAATGGAACAATAGGAGGCTGGAGAGATGGCTCAGCAGCCAAAAGCACTGACTGCTCTTGCAGAGAACCCAAGTTCAGTTCTCAGAACCCACAAGGCTGCTAAGGATCATTTGTAACTTCAGTTACAATGTCCTCTTCTGATCTCCATGGGCCTTGCATGACATGGATGCACTTACATACGCATGCAGGCAATATACTCATACACATAAAATAAAAATAATAAATATACTTTTAAAGAATAGTAAATGGTCATGTCTCTAAATTATGAAAGTAATGAATTATTTGCCCTTAGTTCTGGGTAACTTGTTCTAATATGCTTTCGTTGCTGTCGTAAAACACTGACCCAAAGCAAATTGGGGAGGAAGTGATTTATTGACTTTTACATTTTAAATGCATTTTTAATTTTTTGCTTATTTATTTTTTTTATGTGTATGAATGTACTGACTGCATGTAGGTTGGTGCACCCGTGTCGTGCAATGCCGCGGAGGTCAGAAGAGGGCGTTGGATTCCCCTGGACCTGGAGTCAAAGACGGTTCTTAGTCGCCATGTGGGTGCTGGTAATCAAACCCGGATCCTCTGCAAGAGCAGTCAGAGCTTTTGGTTGCTGAGCCATCTCTCCAGCCCCTACTTTTACATTTTACAGTCAAGTGTCAAGATAAGCCATGGCAGCATTCAAAGCAGGAACCTGAAGTAGTAACCAAAGGAGAATGTGGCTCACTGGCTTGGTCAGCTACCTTTCTTATTAGCCCAGGCCCACCGGCCTAGGGACAGCACCAGCCACAGTGGGCTGGACCCTCTATTGATTAGTAAACAAGAAAATGCCACAAAGACATACCCACAGTTCACTCTGGTGGAGGAGATTCCTGAATTGAGTTTTCCTCATCCCAGGTTTCTCTCAGGTTTGTTTGTTTTGTTTTGTTTTTTTCCAGGTTTGTTTCAAGCTTACAAAAACTAACCAGCACAATGGCTAGTGTGTAAAGTTTCAGAAATGAACAATTATCTGCAGCCTTCCTGCTTCTCGGGCTGCATTTAGAAGAAGCAGTGAGGTTGGTGGGCGTGGTGGCGCACGCCTTTGATCCTAGCACTTGGGAGGCAGAGGCAGGCGAATCTTTGTGAGTTCAAGGTCAGCCTGGTCTACAGAGTGAGTTCCAGGACAGCTGGAGCTTCAGGGAGACCCTGTCTGGAAAAGACAAGAAAAAAAAAAAAGTGTAAACACTTAAGAATAGGTAGCAATATGATCATTGACCAAAGGATCTACATTTTCTTTACAAATGAGACAAAACGGATACATTCCAATTATATTTCCACATATTCTTTACTGTCGAGTATATAATCATTTAATATAGAAAGAATATAGCATATACAAGTTGTAATTTTCTCTAAGTATGTCAAATTCTTACAATATAAACTATGTGGTTTTATACTCTTCAATATACTCTTCACTGTTAAGATTTAGGTGAAGCAACATTCCCCAGCTGGGCTTTCTTGGTTTCTTTGAACTCTATAGTAGCTTAACAACCCTTTTGCTACTTACAACATAATTTCCTAAATTATCTGTGCATCTCTGAACTCTGATCTCTGAAATCTTCAAGACTCTGGAAACAGACTACTCAGCCTTGTGCAGAGGGGGCCTCCAGACTGTCTCTTCCTTTCTTCTCAAATAGATCTTTGCCTATTTTTCAAATCTATGTATTTGGACATCTTTCCTATTCATAAAGTTTTAAATTAGATTCCTTTTTCCCTGTGAGCATGTTAGTCACCAGCGAAAGTCTGCAGAAATCCAATAAGGAATGGATTTGCTTCTATTAATTTTCCATTAAATTTAATTTACTGATGTTACTTATTACTTAAAATTCTGTTCCTTATTACTTTCAGGTGATCCATTATGGTTGACTCTGCTTTGAATGTTCAGATTTTTTTTTACAAACCTAAATAAAATAAATACAATAAAATGAAAGGCTTAGTAATAGTAATCATCTTACTACTAAACACATTTTCTCAAACTTAGGCTTTAAATTTCAAGAGTATTAGACAAAAGACTGAAACACAAACCACAAGCAGGATATGAATGTCTTACCTTAGTAAAAATTTGATGAAAATAAAGATAAATCCTCAGTAAATTATTGATTATTCTGATACTCTTTTCCCTCTGTATAGCATGACTTAATTTTATTTAAAATATGTAAATAAAACTCATATGACTCTGCAATGAACATGTTATATATAATATATATATATATATATATATATATATATATATATATTTGCACTTGTGTATGAAAATGTGGTATGTACGCATTGCATACAGCCATGCCATTAAATTGTGTGTGTATGTACACTTACATGAACATGAATAGGCTTATATTAGTGCATTAATATATTTTTTTTTGGTCTTTTCGAGACAGGGTCTCCCTGTAGTCCTAGCTGTCCTGGAACTCACTCTGTAGACCAGACTGGCCTTGAACTCACAAAGATCTGCCTGCCTCTGCCTCCCAAGTGCTAGGATTAAAGGCGTGCCCAACTGCATTAATATATTATTTATTGAACATACTGTTATCGGTTTACTATAATAAGCATGATAATCTTCCCCTCTTAGAATTTATGCTCTGATTGAAGAGACAGATAACATGTAAATGAATTCTTATTGAACTTTCATCAAAGATGCCCTGCAGCAAGTGCGGCAGGTGGAAGTTGCTGCACCTAACTGGACATATGCTGAGAAAATCCTATTGGTACTTCTTTTACTTTGCTTATGTTGGCATTGTTGCACAGAGATTAAGGGCATCGGCTGGACCACCAGGAGCAAAAGCAAAGAGCTGGAACCAACCCAGTGCCCCTCAACTGTTGAGTGGATAGAGAAAATGTGGTACATTTGCACAATGGAGTTCTATGCAGTGGCAAAGAAAGATGACATCATGAAATTTGCAAAAAACTGAAAGTGTTCAACACGGAATTTCCAGACTTGTTCATATCTCTCTGAGCAATGGTGTGGTACTTCAGACAAAAGAACAGGACTGAAAAATAATTTAATAATGATGGAGTACCTACAGAAGGAGACAGCCTCCCTCAAAAAGCAGGTGCAAAAGGTAAAGGAGCAGTTTCATAAGAAAAAAGAGCTATCACAGAACAAAAGCAGAAGAAAAAGCAACTGGGATCAGATTGACCAGTGCCCAGAAGGAAATGAAAACCAAGCACAACCCATATGAGTATTCTGCGAGCATCCTCGGTCGTCACCTTCAGGAGACCTTGGCTGCCATGGAGGCTGCAGAAGGAGAGCTGAACCAACTTAGAGCTCAGATCACTGGCGGCAGAGGTGGCCCTTTTCTACAGAAAGGACACTGCAAAGAAGAAAGAAAGGAGTATGACAGAGAATCTGCATCACTGGATATAGAACACCCTTCTGTAGAAACACATGAGGAAATGGTAAACAGGAAAAGTGAATTACAACTCACATACACTAAGGAATGCTTCAAACAAGATTGAAAGGATTCAGTTCATGAATTGGTAGCAAAATATGAACATGCTCTTTGTCCAGAGGAAAAGCCACTAGCTCATAGCTGGAAAGAAACAACACTCTTAGAGGTATTTCTCTCTAATTTTAAGGATAATGTATTTCATTGTTAGGGAAAAGCTATGTCTGAAGGGCCTGTCTCTGTAGTATTTCAGATACTTTCCAAGCAAAAATACTCTGGTCTTGTTAATGGTCTTGCCTCTTCTTGTTCCCTCATTTTCAGGAATGCACCTTCTATTCTTCTTCTAAACTTAAAAAGAAAATAAGTTAGACTTTTCAAAATATTAACTGAATTGAAAAATGATGTCTGAAATACATACAACATCAATAAAAAAGACTGAAAGGAAGATGCAGGATAGTTATGGCAGAGTGCACGATCTGGGGTGGGGTCAGGGGAAGGAAAAGAGGAATATGTCTCTGAACTGAACTGAGAAATGTCTGAAATACAAAAAACATCAATAAAAACATAAAAAAGAAAAAAAAGAGTTCTTAGAAGTCTAAATCCTTCATGCAACACATGGCCAGGTGATCTGGACAACCCACATCTGCAGGTTTAACTGGCAGTTCCTTGCCTGCCGTTTTCAGGGTAACTTACTACAGCCTAGGATAGAGGGTTTGCTATTTTTATTCATGCTTCTGGAAAGGAACAGGGAAGAGGAACTGAGGAGGACTTGGTTATACGAGCTCATCTTTGGAAAGTGTGAGGAACAAAGATATTATTCCCAACAACATGAAAGCAAATTTCTTGCATGATTTATGTAGCCATTACCAATAAATGAAAGGCATAAAACTTACTAGTGAGTGTATGTTGAAAGGAAAATATCTGGTGGAATTTCATTAGAAAGGGAATGATAAGTCTCAAGGCAAGTTTTAATTCTTTGATGTGCTAATAACATGTGAGTCTTTCGTTTCATAATATATCTTATGTATTTGGTGATGGCTGCTTTAGTAGATCCTTACTGATTTCAAGGCAAGATTGATTTTCATCAACAATAACATCAACTAAAAACCTTCAAAGAGAAGCGGCTGCCTGGTGGGCAATTCAGCAGAAAACTCCACCACTCACCTGTCTCTCATTTGGCTCCTGGGCTTTACCTAACATCAAAGGGGCTCCTAGTTCCTCAGGTCCTGAGAGGCAAAGTCCTGTTCCTTGCTTGTCAGTCAGTCTATGGTTACATAGACTCTCATTTCAGCCTTTTAATATCTGGAACACCAAAGCAATTTGTAATCCTACGGAATCAAGAGCTCAGACAGCCCGGCTTGCACTTTACCTGTGCCTCTGATAGACTGGGCAGGAAATCAACATTTTTTTTTTCTTCTTTACTTCCCTTCCATACAAAAGAATTTCTTCTTAATCATGACTTCCAGCAGAGATGTGGAATAATCATCTTCATTGACTTGAAACCTCGGTTCATGAAAGGCAAGGAAAGTATTATAAATTACACATAGAGAAATTTTATTTTAATTTTTAATGTATTCTATCCTGTTTCTCTGACCTGAATTTTTTGGGGGGGTCTTTTTTCGAGACAGTGTCTCCCTGTAGCCCCAGCTGTCCTGGAATTCACTCTGTAGACCAGGCTGGGCTTGAACTCACAAAGATCCGCCTGCCTCTGCCTCCCAAGTGCTAGGATTAAAGGCGTGCGCCACCATGCCCAGGCATAACCTGAATTTTAAAGAGTTAAAAAAACAGACTCGGGGGCTGGAGAGATGGCCTAGCGGTTAAGAGCACCGACTGCTCTTGCAGAGGACCCGGGTTCGATCCCCAGCACCCACATGGCGGCTAAGAACCGTCCGTAACTCCAATTCCAGGAGAACTCCAGTTCCAGGGGAATGCGAGATCCTCTTCTGACCTCCGCGGCATTGCACGACATGGGTGCACAAACCTGCATGCAGACAGTACATTCATACACATAAATAAATAAAATTAAAAAAAAAAAGAAAGAAAAACAGACTGGAATGTCCTCCCTGCTCGGTAGCACAGAGAATAAGGGACATTGAATTATGAGTGCATACTTTGTGAGGACAAAAATGAAATATGTCTTTTAATGTTGAAATAATGTATTATTTCAAAATATGATATATTTAGACAATGATGATCAGGTAATTATAAGGATTAGGTTTTAGTTGAAGCTAAAATATATCATCATATTTGAAAGATATAATTTTCACATTACTGTCTCTCTTTTTATGTATGAGTAATTTGTCATCCACTGTGTGTACTATGACCTTAGAATGAAAAGGAAAAATATAAATCAATCCAGTATTAATTTTTTCATAAGCTTCAATGACAGAATATGAGGTAGCAATATTTTATATATAGTAAGTCAAAGGTATTTTATCTTGAATCATTAATTTCCACTAGTCTGATTTTTTCTAACAGCAGTACAAATCATTTTTAAATTTTTATAAGCAAGAAAAATGTTGTGTGACTTTTCTTAGGGAGACATGAGCAAATGTCTACTAACCTTAAGCAGGGCACTGATGACAGACCAAGGAGTGACACAATAGCCTAGATTAGAAACGAAGTTAGGATCTAGGGGTTAATTGTAGCAGTGTGTGGGAGGAGTCACTGCAGGAGCTTGTGACTCAGAGGCAACTGAATCCCTGAAAAGGCCTCCCAGCATGGGAAGAGCTCACGAAAGCCATGTATATGCCAGGAGCTCCATGCAGAATAGCATGGCAGCTGGATCAGACCAAGAGTCACTCTCCCCAGAGATGGTTTACTACCTGCGTAACTTTGGTGTGGGGTCCAGGTAACTATGTTCTATGATGAATATTCATATGTCACCAACATATTATCAACAAAATGTCCATATTACTGCATCTATTACTAGAGTACATTATACAGAATTAAACATAGTAGTATTTTTAGTAATTTCTGTATCTTTAGTACTCTCTTTCATAATATAATAGTATTGTTTACTTTAATAATAAACTTTATTATCAAAAATAATCCTCCTAGTGATCTGATGAACAGATCTAGAGTATATACAATTTCTTGAGCTATGTGTTACATATTTTGATCATACCATATGAATTTCCTTCACTTTATTACATCTGATCACCTCTCTCCTTGGATCTCAAATGTGGTAAGAGCAATGGAACCATACTCATATATTAGTCTACTTGCTGTTGCTGTGATAAAACACTGACCAAAACCAACCAGGGGAGGAAACTTTTATATGGCTTGTACTTGCTGAGCCTTGAGTGTAAAGATTACATTGTAGATGTGTCACTTAGTGCTGGGAATCCCACAGAATTTTATTCTCTGTGTGTGAGTGATTGTGGAACTTTGTAATGGTCTCCATGTGTTGCCAAAAAAAGCTTTTTTGCTGAGTAGTACACTTGTCTTTAAATATAAGGATACATATTTAGAATACAGTAAGAAATTCCATTGATCTACAGGTGTGACAAAATTGGGTTTTTCTCTAGAATCTATGACTTCTCCAGCCAGGATAGTTTCCTTTTTTATAGTACTAGTTATGAGTTGCCATTGAGCAGGGAACTCATAACAAGAACCTTAAGTTCAATGATTAATCCCAAGATGAAAGTGCCACTAGTGAAAGTGACGAAAGCACCAGTAGAAATTATTTGCTGGGCCTATCGTTGTTGTTCATAAAATTTACAGTTGGATGGGATTATCAATTGGTTTTCTCCCATGGCAGTTTGCATAGTGTCTTCTGATACAATGGGACTAATTTTTAGGGAGGAGTGTTCCAGCTCAATTAATGATATAAAGTTCTGTTTAAATAACTTTATGCAAAATTATTTTATCCAGACTTTAATACTATTCTAAAACAAAGTTTGTGGAATACTTTTATTATAGCTGTAAAGGAATATTTTTTTAATTTTATTTTAAGTTGAGCTTTGGAATACACATAGCATCAAAGTAACATAAATTAATCTTCTGATACCAATAAATTAAATTAAAACTTTGTGATAC
Source organism: Rhizomys pruinosus (assembly GCA_009823505.1). Taxonomy (NCBI): domain Eukaryota; kingdom Metazoa; phylum Chordata; class Mammalia; order Rodentia; family Spalacidae; genus Rhizomys; species Rhizomys pruinosus. Next base: position 1,281,621 of record VZQC01013109.1, read on the forward strand.
CAAAAATTAAAATTAAATTAAACTTTGTGATATCAAAAAAGCATTAAAGTACAGTGATGCTTTAACATGGAAATTTCATTTTTTTCTCCAACTTGTATTACATATATATATGTAAATATATACATATATTTAATAGAATAAATAAAACACAACTATATCTCACTAGCACCTGATTATAATTAGTTTAAATATAATATGATATTGAGTCATATAAATTGAAATTGGGCTACTATTTTTTGTTTCAAATATTTTGATTGCAGGAATTTTAGTTTTCATTTATCACATCTGAGGTACATCACCATACACAGAATACATTTCTCAATACAATTTTAGATAATATATAGTTACCTTTTGTGCAGTCATATGACATTATTGCTGTTTAGACATTATTCTACCTGAGTTAGAAAGGCAAATGGGGAAATGTTTAATTATACGGTCCTAAAAACATGGAGATGAGTTTTATGAAATTAATTTGCTTTACCTGGCAGATTAACATAAAGAAATTCCAATGATGGAAGAAGTAGAGAGAATTATTTCCTCTTGACATTTCTTAAAAGAGCAACATAAAATAGATAAGTAGCAAATGGATCCATATTAACTCAAATATTAGAAAACTACCTGAAAGACATAAAAGATTGAGTCAGCTCTAGTTCTCTGTCATTATTTGACAGAGAACTTGTCTTCACTCTCTTCGTGGGGTGCTGGAGCACACAGCCTGTAACTGGGGCTTCACACTCTACACTTAGTGATATGCTTGGAGAGAAGATAGGTAAATACTTCTTTCTCCCCCTAACTCCATCTTAAGTATGTATAGGAGCTATGCAGCATGGGCTCTGCCAGAAAATCCTCATGCTTCTAGAGATGCATGCCAATTTTTTAGGAGGAAAGATTTCCACACTTCATCATTATAGAACTTTGTAAGTTGGAAAATTGATTCTTGAGTTTGCAGCCAATAAAGAATCATTGCACATTTCTATAGATACTGTTAAAATTGTAATCACCAAATGCCACCTGAGTTTACATGTTTTCTTCTGTGAGTGTGTGTGTGTGTGTGTGTGTGTGTGTGTGTGTGTGTGTGTAAGGCAAAGGTCCATGTCAGATTTCCTCTTCTGTTAACTCTCTACCATATTTTTCTTAGACAGGATCACTCACTAAAATTTGGGCTAGACTATGTGGCTCTAGGGAGCAGTCTTTCTGTGTGCTTATTACTGGAATTTTGTTTGTTTGTTTATATGTTTGTTGTTTCAGACTGGGTCTCCCTGTAGCCTCAGCTGGCCTGGAATGCACTATGTAGACCAGGCTGGTCTAGATCTCACACAGATCCACCTACCTCTCCCTACAGAAAGCTGGGATTAAAGTCATGTTTGGGGATTACAGCTGTGCATTATGGAGGTCATATTTTTTACATGGGTAATGGGAATCTGAACATGGGTTCTCTTTTTTGGGCAGTAAGCCTTGTGCTCAGTGAGCTACCTCCCCTTCCTCAGGTCTTTTTTGTTTGTTTGCTTGCTTGGGGGTTTTATTTTAATGATCTGTCTTAGTAGCTCACTAGATCATAATTTCCCTTCCATCCTTTTTGATAATGTATACTTTTCAGGCACTTTAGTATTCCAGTGTACACAGCAATGTCTGCTTCACCATAACCATGATAAAGGATTTTTTAATCTCAAATATTTCTTTTATGCCTGACTCTGCTGTAAGTCCCTGGTGAGTATTTACCTGATTTTTGTTTTCATGTGTAACCTTCTAGAATTTTATAAATTAATTGAAAAAGTATATAGAATAGACTCATTCTTGTGTCCCTTCATTTAACAAAGTATTTTAAGTGTCGCCTGGGCTGTATTGTGTTGCAATAGTCTGTGCTTGTATATTAAGAAGAAAGCTCCATTGAGTAGCTACACCATATGCTTCCATATTCTTCTGACAGGAGGTCAATTTCTAGTTTGAGCTACTGTAACTAAGACTGCTATACAGAGTAATACATGTTTTAGTGTGAGCCTAGGTTTTCACAGCAGAGACCTTAAGAATTATACATCAAATTTAAAGCAGGACATACAGGTCATGTTTTATCATTATCTTTATCATGAGTATATTTCTATAATTTTAGAAACCACTCCTGAGATGTTGATTTTGTATTCTCTCTTTGATTTTGGGTGTAGTTTATTTGACATACATTATTTCTAGGAAAGACTGTTACTTACTGATTTATAAATAATCATTTCTAATGAAGTTTTGTGAGTATATTTTCTCAGCAGTGCCCTGAGGAAGGAGACCCAGAATTTAGAATAAACTCATGATTCTGATTCCCGTGTAGAAAGACTAGATCTCTTAAGTAAGTTAAGCCATCTGCACCAATTGAAACAGTATACCAAATTGATTCATGAAGTGTCTAATATTTTCATTTAATTAGTGGTGGCCTTTTCGAATTCTATAACCAAGAGGAAAATTTAAGCTTATCTGAAGACTTGCACACTCTTGAGTTGATATTTTAGAAAATTACACTGTTCTAGAGAGTATTCATCGAAGAATTACAGAACACTGAACAGATGTTGCACGATGCCTATCTCATTACAAGGGTGCTGGAGGAATGAGGGTGGAAGTCTCCATCCACTCCCTCCCATCTCAGGCTGTGAGGGTGGAGGTCTTCATCTTCCTCACATCTCAGGCTGGGATATGACAGTTTCCATCTCCTTGCTCACATCGCAAGCTGAAGCAGAGCTCCCCCTTCAAAGCTCTGACAGCTTGCTGGTGAAAGGATCATTTGTGGCTGTTCTCAAAATGGCTGCCTCTCTTTCTTCTTTTATACTATAATACTAAACTCAGGTCATAAAGTTCAGTGTATGGCTAAAATTCAAATGCTGTTCTAAATTTTTAATCACTAGTGGAAGGTATGGGCTTGTATCAGATGAGGTTATCTGTTTTCTCTCACCCAAAGTTTTATTTCTTTATAGTAAGATTATATATACTTATAGTCACTTAAGTGATATGAAATATCTCTATATAATATTAAGAGAAGTGTGTGTGTGTGTGTGTGTGTGTGTCAATGTAATCCCTGAGATTTGTATCTCATACAGTTGTGTTACATGTGGAAATATTGGAGATGGTTTTAGAATGAAAACCCACAATTTATTAATATGCCACCTTCAGGTCTATTTTATGATTGCAACTTAGGTTTCAGCTCTTTATCTTTGTGCTGGGCTAGTGGCACTGAATGCTGATCTGTCAGGTCTCTTGGCTGTTGGTGGGGAAGAGAGACATGCTTAATGCATCTAAAGAAGTTTGTCTTCCATGACTTCTTGTATGGGAATTAAAAATTAATTCTTAAACTTAATTGTGTTTCCTGATAATGCCATTTATTTAGAAATTTTCTGGACCTTACAACTCATGGTAGGTGCAACTGTGCCATGAATGACTGTGGAGATCAAAAGAGAGTGTCGGATCCCATGGGACTGGAGTTTACAGATGGTTGTTAGCCACCATGTGGTTACTGGGACTTGAACCCAAGTCTTGAGCAAGAGCACCCAGTGCTCTGAACCACTGATCTATCTCTCTAGCCCCTTTTCTGTGACACCTAATTCATGGGAATTCCTCCAAAATTCTTGAATAACTGCTTATTAAACTATATTTTGACTCAGTTCTGTTGCTAACTTTAGCCAAAAGGCTGGGACCCGCAAGACTGTCCTGAATTTCAGATGTCAATCAAAAGTATTGTTATTGCCATCTGATGAAAACCTTCTCTGTCCTAGGCATATGTACCTCAGCATTTGGCTACAATATCTACAAAGTCAGGGAAACGCCATGCTTATTGGATTTCTATAAATATAAAATTATGAACAGCCATGTGAAAAAATGCTGCTTATTGTTGTCAGTTCATATGAGTAACTGAGCAGATGTGTAGAAAACTCTGTTTCCCTGTGGTCATCAACCACCTCTCATTTCTATAATCTTTCTGCCCCCTTCCACAATGATCCCTGAGTCTTTTAAAATAGGTGTCCTATTCCGGGAAAAGCATTCTGCAGTCTCTGTTTCTCTCCATATTGGCAAGTTGTAGGATTCTGTGTTAATCACAATCTGCTGCCTAAATAAGCTTCTCTGGTGAGAGGTGAAATATGATATTGATCTATGGGCGTAGCACTATGTCATTAGGAGTCACTTAAATACTGTAACATTTTAGGCAAAATAATGGTATCAGGCTCTCCCTTATGCCCTGTGAGCTTTCTAGCTTCATGTTCCTAGATAAGATTTCAATGTCTGGTATGGGCTCCATCTTATGAAGCAGAACTTAAATCCAATTACGAAGCGGTTTGTTACTCCCATAATATTCATGGCACCATATTTTCCATGCTAGTTGTTCTTGAAACATGCAAGATTCACAGCTGGGTAAGACTGATGATTAATTTTATCTTCCAATAGCATGCATAGAACCTTCCAGCACTATGTAAACTCAATGGTAAAGATGAAGCTTTTAAGTCAGCGCCAGCATGGTTTCTCCTTATTGGTTCTACAGCTCATGTGTATAGTATCTTCAGCAACAGTGTCTTCCCACCAAGTTCTAGTGGCTAAATAAGAGCAAGGACAAAGTCAGTATCTTTGAAGATCTATGGCAACCGTAGTCAACAGATTTAACAGAGAGAGTCCGTTCTTAGTATTGGGCTTTTATTTTGTTAGCCTGTGGTGTCTAATAAGGGTAATGCCTGCTTGTTAACCTCTTTGAATAATGTGTATGTATATACTTTAATAAGCTTCTATAGTGATAGGTTTCCATATGCTAAAGGTCTTTATTGCTAGCTGGTATTCTCCATAATCCCTCCTCTGCCTTGCCCTTTCTCCACCCCAGTTAACTGCCTTTTCCCATTTATATTGCTGCATTTCACTTAACCCTACCCTAGGGAAAAACCACACACCAAAGCCATTTATTAGTTTCCTGACCTCTGGATTTTCAAATTGAAACATGTATCTCTAAGAATTCAAAGCTAGAATCCAGCTATGAGAGAGAAGGACTTCATTTCATCAACATGATTTATGAAGTTATTGGCTATTGATGAATAAGTCAGTGTTCAGCACCTTGGAACTCACCCTTCCTGGAGGTTGGGCTGGTATGGCTTAAAGTTCTAATCTTCTGGTCACTTGGTAGGTAGGTACTTCTGTCACTTGGTGTGTAAGTACCCTCTGGCAATCTTGCTTTATCTCTCAGAGCTTTCCAAATAATATCAGGAATATGTACTTCAAGGTAGATGAAAGGGCCTTTTTACAGGAAGTTGTTCCTTTTCACTTTATTCCTGATTTCATTTGAAGAGTTATGAGGACTTTAAGAGCTAGAAAAAATCAAGGACAAATTATATATACATATATAACCCATAATACCATATCACAATTGTTCTCATAATTAATTTATTATTTAAATTTTAATTACTGAATTTCATTGCCACTTGAAGACAATGATTACATGTTTTATGTGATTTTTATAAATGTATACAATAAAATTCAATAATCAAAATTTAAATAATGAAATATGAGAGCAAAGTGATATGTTTTCCCTATAGAACATTCACCAATCCAACATTGATCCCACCCCATTCAAATTGCATTAGGAAAAAAAAGGTGTTTAGGAGGCTACTTGTTTTCCAAAGGGAGTGTCAGAAGAAGGCATCAAAGCCCCTGGAACTGGGGTTACAGACAGTTGTTAGTCACCATGTAGGCACTAAAAATTGAATATGAGTCTTCTGCAAGAGCAGCCAGGGCCCTTAACCACTGAATTATCTCTCTAGTCCAGTCTGGCCATTTCTTGAGGTCCATAGGTGAGTGGATATAAATTTCAAGAAAATGAGGCTGGAGATATGGCTCAGAGAGTAAAAGCACTGACTTCTCTTGAAGAGGACCTGGGTTCAATTCTCAGCACACATATGGCAGCTAACAACCTTCCATAATTCCAATTCCAGGGAATCTGTCACCTTCTGACCTCTGAGTGCACTGCACAACACAGGTGCACTTAAGTACATGCAGGCAGTATACTCATACACATAAAACACAAATAAGTATGGTATTTTTTAATCTAAGAAAACACTATCTACCAGATATAGAACAACAATTCTTAAGAAAAAAATAGAGAAAAAAATGTAAGGAAAAAGTGAATCTAATAACAGAACAAAATTTTCTGGAACAAATATCCTATAGCTGACACTATCCATATAAAGGGCCTTCCATGTACTGAGGAAAACTTAACAAAAACATTCTGCACATTCTCATGCTGTAATAAAAGTTAGATTTCAAAAACATGTATGTGTTTAGAGTCAGTAAAAATTACAGCCATGAGCCTGGAGAGATAGCACCTGCCCTGTTTGAGGAGGACCTGGCTTTGGCTTTTAGCACCCACATGAAGGCTGACAACTGACCGTAACTCCAGTTCCAGGGGACCTGATACCCTCTGTGGGCACTACATGCATGTTTGCACTTACATATATGCAGGCAAAGCACTCATAAAATAACAATAAATAATTTTAAAAATTACAAGGTCCTTTTTGTCCACATCTTAACGAGACTGCAGTGGTCTCTGCTGCTCTCAGAGCTTTGCCATGTCGCCCAAGGACAAGAAGAAGAAGGATGCAGGAAAATCAGACAAGAAAGACAGAGACCCTGTGAACAAGTCTCGGGACAAGGCCAAGAAGAAGAAGTGGTCCAAAGGCAAAGCTCGGGACCAGCTCAACAACCTAGTCCGGTGTGACAAAGCTTAAAGAAGTTCCCAACTATAAACTTATTACCCAAGCTGCGGTCTCTGAGAGACTGAAGATTCGTGGTTCCCTGGCCAGGGCAGCCCTCAGGAACTCCTAGTAAAGGACTTATCAAACTGGTTTCAAAGCACGGAGCCCAAGTAATTTACACCAGGAACACAAAGGGTAGAGATGCCCCAGCTGCTGGCAAAGATGCCTGAAGAGGTTCAACTGACTGTACATTTGGAAAAATAAAACTTTTATTAAATCAAAAAAATTACAAGGCCATTTGTAGAGGATCAGGCTATGTTTAATATCAGAGTATCTAAGCAATCATTTTGCCAGTGATGAGAAAGGAAGATTCATAGGATTCTTCAGATTATGTGAGCCAGAAATGTTTTATTAATTCCAACCTTTATATATAAAAGCCTCCTAGAGCTGGTAACATAGGAACTTAGAAAATACTGTTCTCCTGAACTCCTTCTGAATGATTTATCTCAAAGGCCAAATGTCATGGGATTATTTAGTCATTTCCATGACATATCTGAGAAAAATATGTATATAATTCTTTCATTTGTAAACTACAGGAGAAATACAAGACACTGTGCTTGAAACGCTTTGTCATAAAATAAGTTGTTTATTTCAAGTGAGGTTCATAGACCTCTGAACTTATTATTAGTTAGATGATGAGACAATAAGGCCCACTCATTAGTTAGAAGATCAGACCGTAGGAGCATCAGTAAAGACAATAATTTGAATGCATTGAAACATATCACATATTTTAAATTCCATTATAGAAATATGAAACATCACCACTGACAAATACTTGAGAAAGTTGAGTCATATTTTTTGGGAAACAGGAAAGGCGAGAACATGTTGAACAAAGGAATAGTGATGTAAGAGGGAAAGATGACATCTACAAAGGAATAGGAGAAATGTGTAGGCATCAGTTAAGAGAACAAAGGTGGACTAGTAAGAGTGGTTTAGCCCACACAGCTCTTAAAATATGCACAGGAAAGGTGCTTGCCACCAAGCCCCAAAACCTGAATTCAACCCTAGAATCCACACGGTGGAAGGAAAGAACCAACTCCTGCAAGTTGTCCCCTGACTTTCGCAAACCCTACCCCATCCTCAGAAAAATGCAATTAAAAATTAAAATAATTTCTAGTTTGAAATACTAAATGAATGATTCCTCCATAGATAGAAAGACATCACTATCCTTAAAGTTCATCTGATAAAACTGTAACCACTAAGAGCATGAGTTTAGGGGGGAAATTACAATGCTACCATTGAAAAAAATAGTGATTGATGGTGACAGGCAACCTTGCAAACAGACCTTCTAAGACACTAAGGTATAAAACACCAACAGTGCGGTGTTTGTGGAAGAATTTAATGGCACTGCTAAAATTTTGTCTGGATAGTAAATATAAATATGTACTTAAATTTTGTTTCATAAAATAGATAAATTCAGCAATGTTATAAAATTTAGGGAAAAAAACAAGGCTGGGGCGATGGCTCAGCAGCTAAGAGCACTGGCTGCTCTTGAAGAGGACCTGGTTTTGGTTCCTAGCACTCAGATGGCCACTAACAACAATCTGCAGCTCCAGTCCAGGGGTTCTGATGCCTTTTTCTGACCTCTGTAGGCACTGCAGAGTACCTGAGTGCACTTACATGTATACGGGAAATAGTCTCTGACACAGGCAATAGAAATAATAAAGCATTTAAAAATAAATTTAAAAATTTAGGAAAAAATCCATTTGACTTATTTCCAACTTTTTTGCTCTTTCTGAGACAGGGTCTCCTTGTAGCCCCAGCTGGCCTTGAACTCACTCTGTAGATCAGGCTAGCCTTAAACTCACAGAGATCTGCCTGCCTCTGCCCCTTGAGTGCTGGTATTAAAGGCCTGCACCACCAGGCCCAGCTTTACTTCTAATTTTTAGATATAGATGTAAATGATTAATTTTTGTGCTTTGTTTATAGAAAAATAAGTCTTTATTTTACTCTTAAGTTCAATGGATACTGTATGGCTCTTTACATAGACAAATGGAAAGACATTATTCTGAGTTATTTCTACCAATTATGTATCCCACGTTTCCATTTACTCTGTTACTGGTACTCTTGAGAATCATGATAAATACTTTCAATATACTTTAATGGGTTATTGTTTTAAGAAATTTTACACTGCCAGAATATAGGAAGTATCTATATTACACTGAATTAAGTTACAGGATTAAAATGAAATAGAATGAAAAAAAAATGCTCAACACAGCAATTTAGATCCCAGAAAAATTAGATTCTTTGATTAACAGCTCGAGAAGATGATAAACAGAATTTAGAGAATTTAACAAGTCATTTTGCTTATAATGTCAGCATCAAAGATTAATGATCTATCATTTAGAAAGACATAAGTCTGCAAATTATCTTATGTTGATAAATAGCTCTTGTGATACATTTTGATACCATGTGTATCTATGGTGATTGAGTTTAATTTTAATGTTATGACATTAAATAGATTCAGGTATAGAAAATTTTTGCTAATTTATGTTTTCCTAAAATGTATTTAGTGGCTGAGTACTGAGGCATGAGCCTGTGACTTAACACTTAACAAATGGAGATAGGAAGATCAGGAAGGAGTTCAAAGTTCTCTTTATCTGAATGTTGTATATGAGGTCAGTTGGGGTTACATGTGACACTGTACACACACACATATACATGCACATATGCATGCATGTTTACACATATACACATGCATGCACACATACACATCTGCACACACATACATACATGCATTTATACACAAATGCACACACATGTGCACATATACACACACAAATGCACATGCATGCAAATGTGCACATGTGTATGTACATATACATGTGCACATCCACACACAAATGTAAACATTGCACATGTGAACAGATGACTAATAGGTGAAAGGTAAAGTAAATATCACAAATTCTGTTAATAAGTTTTGTGACTGAGGTCTAAATATTTACCAATATATTATAGGCATATAAATTTACACATCTTACTATATACAGATAACAATGTTCAGCATATTATTTGTGGTTTAAATATATGATCAAAACCCCAATCATCTACTCTATCCAAGATTCAAATAACTGCAGAGACGCTAAAAGATACATGCTCTAACTCTAAAGAGAATTATATTTTGAAAAGTATGCTTTTTATTTGAACATTTTCATTTTTTACTGTGCCCTTTTTATCTAATAAATTTCAAAAAAGATAATATTAAATATTCTTAAATTATCCCTAACTTATTTGAAACTTTATATATTATAAATATATTGCTAACTGAATATTTATTTATTTAGTGATACAATATATTACAAAAACCTTAAATTTGTTTCATTTGATAATATTTGTTATACCTCACATCATAAGTAAATTTCTCTTAAAGAGTACCTGAGACTTCTGTAGTCCCAGCTCTAGGGAGGAAGAGACAATCAGATCTCTGTGACTTTGAAGTCTGCCTGGTCTACAGACCTTATCTTAAAACAAATATAAATATAAATTCTGCATCTTGAAAAATTACTTTAAAGAAATTGCTACTCGAGTATAATTAACATGTTCATTAAGGTGACTGAAAAAATAATGGTGGTAAATTTTAATCATAATGTAATCTATTATCACTTGGCATTATTTGACCTCAGGAAAAATACGGAGATGGTAGTTACACAAGAAATATTTAAGAATAAAGATTCCCTGTTCAGCCCTTAATAGAACACCTTATATCCACCCCACCCCACTCCACTCCACCCATGCCATCACCAAGGCTCAGGAAACATCAAATAAGAGGAGGCAGAAAGGATGTAAAAGCCAGAGGATGGGGAGGATTGCTGTGAAATTCTGTCTTCTGGAAATGATGTGGCTGTCATAGTCATGAACTCACAGTAGCTAGGGTTACATGTACAAGATAAAGCCAGGCTAAATTTCAGCAATGCAATGGTGATCTCCTAGTTTTACACTGTATGAGGAGTTACCAGAAGTTGATAGTTGCTGTGGGAAGGAAAACCACTCTTTTTATGTATATTTTTATTGAAATTGTATACATTTCATAGAAAACATTTTAATCACCTTTATATCCCCACCTTTCATGGAGATTTTATTCATTCTCCATTTTTGAGGATGTGGCCACTAGTCAAACTTGTATGTTCCAGTAGAAGGCCAACATATGTGCAACACTAAGTGGACTTACTGTGTCAACCACAAAAATCAAAAGGGTAAAACAATATATGAAGGGGATATGTTGGAGGGAAAAGAAGAGTTGGAGAGGGAAATGGAATGGGGGTAGATATGATCACATTTCTCATTAATTTCTTCTTAAACACATGATTAAGACTAGTCAGACGACATGAGTGAATGGCTATGTTGATGATAAGCAGCAATTACTGTGTTAGATACTAGCTATACTAGTGTAAGCACATACCATGGAATTCATGACTTTATATTACTGAGATAAAGTGAGTTCTTCCAAGTCATTTATGCTTAGTAACAGACAGGACTGGGAATGAATATGGCCAAACTACATTCTTTGAATGCATATAATTCTTAAAGTATTAATGTATTATATTAAAAATAAATTATGGAAGAATATTACCAAGGTGTTTGTTTTAATAGTAAACTAGACAGTTTACTAAGGTACAATGATTAACTTTATGCAGAAGATAATAGAGCTTGGCAATATAAAATTAAATTCTGTTAGATCTGTATCAGAAAGTAGATATCTACAATCAGAGCTGAGAATCCCTTTTTCAGTAATTTATATAGTATGCAAATCAGGAAGGCTGTGGAAGAATTGAGTAGCTATCAAATAAATTGGCTTTATTATAATTTATAGTCAGTCCCCTCCAAACAAAAGATATTAAATATATAGTATTTTCCTAACTACACACAAGACATTTACTAAATTACACCAAATTCTGGATCATAAAATAAATCTTATAAAAATTATTATCAAAGGAGATTCTTTTTCCTTGATGTGACTAAATTAGAATTTGGGAAGAGGAGGAACAGGAGGCGAGGGAGGATGAAGAAGATGAAGAAGAGGGAGGAGGAGGAGGGGGGAGGAAGAGAAGGAAGAGGAGGAAAGGAAGGAAGGAAGGGAGGGAGGGAGGAAGGAAGGAAGGAAGGAAGGAAGGAAGGAAGACCTTAGAAAACTCCTTATTGTTTTATAATTAAACAATAGACCCATAGGTAATTCACAGTTTTAATAATAAAGGAAAGAAAGTTTAGAAAGTACTTTTATTGATGAATAATAATGTAAAATATATCAATATGTTGGGAGGCCAGATAGTAAGTCATTAGAAATTTATAGCATTAAGCACATTTGAAAAGAAAAATATTGAAACAATGACCTTAACTTCTGTTTTAACACTAGTAAATCAGAATAAATTTAATCAAAACACATAGAAGAAATAAGTTTCAACCTGTTAATAAAGAACAAAATAATAACAGAGAATAAGAACCTTGTTCTTTGAGAAAATCAATATAAATGACAAATCACTATACATATACAGCAATAAAAAGTGATAGAACTCACCCAAGTTGTGGTTGATTGGCTTGCATGGGGTCTCCACGTGGTTAGAAGCTAAGACATTGTACACAGACTTGGTCACCCACCTTCTTCACCAGGATAACATCTCTCAGGTCCACTCGTACCACCTGCAGCTTCTCAAAGGAAGGGACATCCTTCTCTGCTGTGTTCCAGTGTTTCTTCAACTAGTGCTGCTTGTACAGCAGGTTCATAGACAATGGTTGCTGTGCACTCTATATCTGCTTTAATGATGGGTCCACACTATAGCAGTTGAATTGGAAGAAGATCACTTCTGTTCCTGTACTTTCATCATCCTGTGCCTCCTAGAATTCCTTTTTAATTAACAAGAGTTCAAGATAAACAACTAATAGAATTTATTTTCTATATTTTTTCTCTTCTTCTTTTTGATCTTTTTTTTTTTTTGGGGAGGGGGGGCAGAGTCTTCCTCTATCCCTAGCGGGCCTGGAATTCTCTATGAAAATCAGGCTGGGGCTGGAGAGATAGCCTAGCGGTTAAGAGCGCCGACCGCTCTTACAGAGGACCCAGGTTCGATCCCCAGCACCCACATGGCGGCTGAGAGCCGTCTGAAACTCCAATTCCAGGAGAACTCCAGTTCCAGGGGAATCCGACACCCTCTTCTGACCTCCGCGGCATTGCACTACACGGGTGCACAAACCTGCATGCAGACAGTACATTCATACACATACAGAAATAAATAAAATTTAAAAAAAAAATTAAAAAAAAAAAAAAAGAAAATCAGGCTGGCCTCAATCTTACAGAGATCCACCTGTTTCTGCCTTCCAAGTGCTGGGATTAAAGGCATGCACCACTACGCTGGGCTATTATCTATATTCTTTTAAAATGCATGAAAATAGTACTGTCAATCGTATGTTTAAAGACAAAAAAAATTGTTTACTTCCACCAAATAATTTAAAAAGTCATATACAGAAACTCACTAAGCAACATTGAGTGCAATTAAAGGAAAATCTGAATAAATCAATCAGTGTAAGTTTTGTGAGTAGGAAAAGCCAATACAGTTAAAGGTCAATATTGTCCACAAGTTGGTCAAATTAAAACCATCCCAAACAAAATCCAATATGTAACCAAAGTGCTTGGTGTCTGTTTATCCACATGCCAGATGGCTCTAATAGTAGTAATAAATTCAGAGAGCTCTGAAAACATAAGTAGAACCAGTAAACAAACATTTGGAACACTGTTGGACAGAGGTTATAGTCCATTAGTGGCATTCTAGTTACTATGATGTTTACACTCAGGAAGAAAGAAGTCTAGTTTTTCCACATGTATTAGTCAAGTGATTACATTAAAACTTTCTCATTCTTAAAATATTTTTATTATCATTCACTAAATTTCCTTTTAAAGATCACAGATTGAAAATATTACAGTCCATTTACATGGTTGTAATCAATGCTAGATGAAGCCATATACATATTACAATGCTGGCCTATAATGTATGGCCCTATGTGCATTAGTTTTCTAATGTGACTAATTTCATTTCATAAAATTTCTGTTCTAAAATTAAAAATAATTGCATCTCTGAAACCAACTTTAAAGATGAAGATAAAATAAGCTAATAGATGCTAAATAAACAGCCACAAACATTCACATTGTAGTCTTGAAGATTTGATATTATGTTGTGAGAGGTGTCTGTGGTGAGACCAAATGCCAGAATTTTAGGTCAATTCATTTTTTGGATTAAAAGTAATGCAATGAAATCCTGCTCTTTCAGTGGCTTGCAGTGGGGATGAAGCTTTTATATCACAAGTATAAAAGGCAAATTGATGTATTAAAAATAGTAATGATCTTGCCCTGTATAATTATATCACCATAATGAAGTGCTGTTCTGAACAGGCTTACACTTGGAAAGTGTTGTTATTCTGTCACTTATTTACTTTTTAAAAGGAAAAAGATTACAGTGTAAATTGTTATCCAAAATTAGTATTTTAAATTAAGTTTAAAGCAATTCAGCTCAAATTTCTCAGTGCTGCACTGAATAAAGCAAATTCCAATGCTGGCTTCTGTGTACATTACTTTCAGTAAAATGGAATTTGAAAATATAAAAAATATACATATTCATTTTTGAATTTGTATAACTCATGTCAATAGACAAAGACATCTCTGGATCAGAAGGCAGTACTTTTAATATTTTATTTATTATGTTTATTTTAGTGTATGAGTGTATTGTACCCATCTTGTACAATGCCCATGGAGGTCAGAAGAATGTATTGGATTCCCCTAGAACCGGAGTCCAGATAGCTGTTGGCTGCCATGTAGGTGCTGAAAACCATATCTGAGTCCTCTGCAAGAGCAGCCACTGCCCTTAACCGCTGAGCCATCTGCAGCCCTAGAATGAAACATTTTATAAGATAATTTATTTCCAGGTCTGGAGAGATGGCTCAGCAGTTAAGAGCACCAACTGCTCTTGAAGAGGACCCGGGTTCGATTCATATGGCGGCTAAGAACAGTCTTTGTCTCCAGTTCCAGGGGCCTCTTCTGACCTCTGCGGCATTGCACAACAGGGGTGCACCAACCTACATCCAGACAGTACATTCATACACATAAAAATAAATAAATAAATAAATAAATAAATAAAATATTTCCAAATTTTTGGAAAACAATTAATATGCATTATTTTTCCCATATGAAGTCCAATTAGTTTGACATTTATGATTGCTTTATAAAAAGATTCAAGGTACTTACCTTCAGGTTCACATTTCAGTCATGAATGTTTCTCTTTATTTACTTTCCTCTTACATGTGTTGGTAGCAAGACTGACTAGGCCATTTTGAGGGTTCACATCTCCTGTCCAAAGCAGTTTTTGCCACCTGCAATGATTCTGGAAATCATCATTGTCATGGCCCACTGAGTGTAGCTTCTGAACAAGTGGAATCCACCAGGCAGACTAGAGACAGAAAAACATGGGGTCTATGTTTGCTGTTTGTTTATTATGCAAGTTGATTCTTTCCTTTTGCTTGGCAAAGTGAAAGCCAATGATGAGAAAACAAGAATTGATGAGAGAAAGAAATTTATTTAATAAATGAAAGCAGATAAATTGGTTTCATTTACTTCTGTTATGATTTGCTGAATATTTCTTATTTGGGCATATTCATTTAAAGATAAAACTTGAACAAATGCAATGAATGCTTTGCAACCACTTTGGAGGTTAGGATAGCAGAGGCTGCCTTATGCCACAGCTGATACTTTTTATGGCCAGCAATTCTGGTTTGATCAGTGGATATGTGGAAAATTTAACCAGTAATCATTGTTACTTAATTATTACTGGCTCTTAAATGTTTTAAATGTCACTGTCTATAGCCATTTTCCACTACATATACCATAAGTAAATCTAAATAAAATATATTAATGTATTAATGTTTTATTCATATATTTACTTACATGTAAATAAACATGATAGATAAGAAAAAAAATGTAAATTATATGTGTAGTTAAATGATATATTTACAATATACTTAGTATGTTTCTTATGAATGTAAACTTATTTTATATACCCATAAATTGCATTTTGTATGCGAAACCTTCTACATATCATCTCAGCTATATCACATATATTATATATATCTATATATTACCACTTTGTTTACAGTACATTATACATAATTATGTTCAGTTTCTTTAGGACTTTATCAAAAGCTCATCATCTATAATAGGCTTACGGCATAACTAACTAGGTCTAGTCAACAGTATGCTGAAAGAAGTATACTTCTTTATTGTGGTAACCTAAATTTTCTATACTATCAAAATAATGTTAATATTTGAGACTCGCAAATTATTCCCAGCAATTATTTCATGTCCTATAACTTTTGAAACGGGCACAGTTTGATCATCTTACCTCATTCTTCCATTCCGTGTATCCCATGTTGAAATTTCAATTCCCAGTGTATGATCATCGAAACACTGGAAACCAAAATTTCTGTCAGTAAAAAGATGAAAGAGAGAAAAGAACCTTTCTGAAAGGATTCCTTTTTTGTTACAAGGTTTGGTCTTTATCTCTAGATTTTACTAATGCTTTTCTTAGACTTCAAAATCGAAATCTAGATGAAGGTAAACCAACTGGAGGAAGTTCAGAAAACAGGCTAATGGCTCTGGGCAAAAATGGCACCTTCGATCTTCTCTAATGCTGCAGGGAAACTATTGAAATTATAAGAACATGAGAGAAAATCTTTCATTTAACCTTTGTTATTCATTAGGGAACATGTACTATACTTAACTAAGGAAAGTACTGAAATAAGAGTCCATCTGATTCAGAGCTAAGTCATTTCATACCTAGAGGGACTTGATGCTTTGGTGGTAGTATCTGTGAACTGTGGTGATCTCTGTAAATCCCTAAGAAGCAAACCTTGGAAATAAAACAGATGCATGGGGAAATATCTTAGAATCATTCTAGAGATGTAGAAATTGCCACTAGAAGAATTCCCAAACTTTTCACAGAAAACTGAACAGGAACTAGATAATGTCATGTTTTTTAATTAAATTTCTTTCAACTGAATGATTAAATTTATTAAAAAGTTCAGATTTATGGAGTACCATTTAGCACATTGGTATGTGTGTTCATCTTACTGTTAACACTACACAAGAAATACTTAATTCTAACTTAAAGTAAAACTAATGGATCAACTTTTCTTCCTCCCTCCCTGCCACCCTCCAATATCCAGAACTTATAACCACAACATTTTTTAGATCCTACGTGTAAATATGAAGAACTTGTCTTTACATTACTGATTTCACTTCAATGTAATGATCTCTAGTTCCATAAATGATGGAATTTCTTTCTTCTTTCTTCCCTTTCTTTGGCTGTGAATATATCTTCATTGCAATATGTACTACATTGTCTTTCCTTTCATCCACTGATGGGGACTTAGGCTTTTTCTATTACTCTGCTACTATGAGTGACTGCACTATACATGGGTCTACCATGTGCCTCTAACACATCTGATTCCAGATCCTCTATACATATACCCAGTGAAGGAACCATAATTATCTATTACATTTTCAACAACTTTCTAACTACTTTCCATGATGGCTGTTCTTATTTACATTTCTACCATGCCACCAGTTCCTTTTCTCCACATCCTCTCTGGCATTTGGATAACTCTACTTTTTGAATATTAAACCTTACACATTGAAGTGAGGTAACATGTCATGGTGGATTTTGTTCAAATTTACCTAATGATTAGGGAAGTTGAACATTTGTTCATGTACTTGCTAGCCATTTGTATGTCTTCTTTTGTGAATGTTCACTCAGATCTTTTGTGTATTTTTAAAAGTATTTTATTATTTTTATTTTACATGTATGAGTGCATTGCTTGCATGTAAGAGCACCTGTGTGTGCAATGCCCCACAGATGCCATAGGAAAGCATTAGATTCCCTGGAACTGGAATTATGGACAGTTGTTGCCACCATGTGGATGATGGGAATCAAACCTAGGTCTTCTGCAAGAGCACCCAGTGCTCTTAACAGCTCGCCACCTCTCCAGTGCCTGTTAAACATTTTTAATTGGGTTATTTGTTAATCTTTGCTGTTGATAATTTGAAGTTGCTATTATATTCTGTATTTTGATCTCTTATTAGAACTATGATTTGAAAACATTTTCTCTCATTTTACACATCATCTCATCTCTCTGTTGACTATGTCCTCTGCTAAACATAAACTTTTTAGACTTTGTAATCCTGTTTGTCTATTTTTGCTTTTAATTCTTATGTCTTTGATGTCTTGCACAGAGATATTCTTTTCTATCCCAATACCCTGAAGCATTTTGCCATTTTTCCTTTTGGTGTTAGAGTATCAGGTTTTACTTTTAAGAGTTTAATTCACTTTGAGCTGAATTTTTGTAAGTAGTGAAAGAGGTCTCCTTTCATCCTGTCACATGGGTGTACCCAATTTCTTGTGCACCCCTTATTGAGCAGACAGGCCTTCCTCCAAAACGTATTATTAGTCTGTTTGTTGAAAATCCGTTGGTTTTAGATGTGTAGATCAGTTTCTGCAGTCTCTGTCACTGTGTTCTTTTGGTGTACATACCTGTTTTAAAAATACTAGTAGTGTGCTGTGGTTTTTTTTAACCTGTAATATTAACTTTATTTTTTAATATGAAAGTATCTTGGGAAGGTTTTACAAAAAAAATGAACAGAAATGAATTATGAAAATATTTGACCAACTTCATTCATTCTTTGGCTATTTCTTATTGTGGCTCTGTAAGGATTGACTGTTCCCAAAGCTCCAGCTATAGCAGGAAAGGAAGAAAATCAGTCCAAGTATAAACCATAGCCAAATGGGTTTATTACCTATTGACAAATATACAAGAGCAGAGCCTAGGGTCTACAAAACCATCCCCACTTCCAACCAAAGGTTGAAAGCACTATGAGGAAAAACATTTAAGACTCTTTTATAAATATGAAAATAGACTAATGAACTGGAAAGGTCCTTAAATAGGTTAGCTATGAGATCCATGACCACCACACTGCCTTGTCCTCCCCTTGCATGGAAATGTGGTGATGTGGTCTGACCATACAGTAAGTGCAAACAGCAATTTCTCAAGTGTCTGAGACATACTGGCAAGAAGCATCCCAGTTTTCAGGTCTGAGAAAAGAACCATTCTCTTTCTAAATTCCTTTCAGCTCCAGTTTTCATCCCCCCAGTGGGCATGACAGACCTAGGATGGGAGAACTGGGGTATTAGCTACTTGCCAATTCACCCTAGAACTAAGAGTCTTGTCTAGGAAGTGTACTGTGGTGGATACTAAGTGTCTGAAATCTAGCAAGGAGCTAGATTTCAACGGCTTAGTATTCCATTGGCTCTAACTATGGAAATGCCTCTCATATGTAGCAACTGATCACTGAAAGCCCAATTCTTGAACCTGGCTTTTTCCAGCCTATCTGCTTCATGGGCTCTAGTGAAGAGTCAGGCTGTGCACCAAGGGGAATCTACAGCTTCAGCTGAAGGCCTATCCCTAAGGTGAGGCGGGGTCTAATCCTTCCCCCTACATCACCAATCCTGCTCTCCCTGGGTTTGCAAGCTTATACTGGAGATGGAGAAGCAGACAGGAACCAGACCTCATGACCTTTCTTCTTCCACCTCTATCTCCTCAGAGGTAGCTCCAACGCACAGCCTGGACCCCTTCGGTCTGAGTCCAAAACTGTTTTCTTCTTAGGAGTTGGAGCAGTCCATGGCCTCATGGACTGAAGCAGCTGGTAGGGTAGACGCCTGGAATGGTGGGATCGCTCTTACTCTGTACTTAAGGCTACTGAGTCCTGGTAGAGTGTCTTGGCTTTAACCAAAAGGTTTTGTTTACTTTGAAGTCAGATAGGGGGACTGTAGCTTTGCACTTTGTGTGTGTGAATGCATGATTTCCTATGTGTCCATGTGCTCCTGTGTGAGTGTGTATGCATATGCATGTGTGTGGGTGAGTGTGTGTTCACAGACATGTGGAAACCAGCCTGCTACAGCCGCCCTCGGTGGGTTCTTGGGTGCCTCTACTGTTAAAAAAAAAAACAAATATATTTATATATATATATATATATTAATTATCTATATATATTAAAATTTGTAATCCGGTTTGTCTCTTTTTGCTTTATTTCCTACATCGTTGATGTCTTGCACAGAGACATTCTTGTCAATTCCATATCCGAGCATTTGCCGTTTTTTTCTGTTTGCGTCTATTATATATATATATATTATATATATATATATATCAATATCTATATTTTGCACTTTCATAGTGGTCTGGAAGTTTGCCAAGTAGGCCAGGGTAGTTGCCCAGTAAGCTCTAAGAACCCTCCTGCCTCTTTCTCTGTAGTCGAGTTTATAAGCATCCACCACTGTGCCTGCCTTCCTTTCACATGGGTTCTGATGAACAAACTCTTGTCCTTGGAGTTAGGCAGGAAGGACTTTACAAACTGAGCCATCTCCTCAGTCCTCCAGCTTTGTTCTTTATGCTGAAGATTTTCATTGCTATTTAGGGTACCAATGAATTTTATGGTTATTTTTTTTCTAATTCTGCGAAGAGTACCCTTTGCCTTTGTTAGTTCTTTTTTTTTTTTTTTCTTTTTAAGTTAATTTTTATTAAGTGCATTTCATCCATATTTCTTAATCACATTTAGACTCATTTCCCCATCATGACCCCCCCTTACATCACCCCCGCCAGAGCTCATGGATTCTGCCGTACGTGTTAAGTCCCTCTTGATCTTTTTCTCAGAGTCTTTTGATAGCCCTTTCTTTTTTTTTTTTTTTTATTTTTTTTATTTTTAATTAATTTATTTTTATCAAATCTAGACCTGGTCCCCCCATTCCCCCCCACCCCCACAAGCTCATGCATTTTTTTTTTTCTCAAATGTTTTCATCTCTTTCTCGTCTTTCTCAATATTCTCACCATGTGGAGTGTGATGTTTTGAGCAGAAGTTGTCACTGTTTTTCAGTCAGTTTCTTTGATTGCAGTCTTTCTGTTCTGTTGTTTTGTTATTCCTTTCCATATGCATCACTCCCAACTGCTTTTGGGACAAAAGCTCAGGGTGGCCCTACACATAGAATTGTATACAACTAGGTAATATGGCACTGAGCCATCCACAGATGAAGGGATACCATTCCTCTTTGTATTTTCTGGGACTGTGTTACTTCACTCAGCATGAGTGTCTCTAGCTCCAACCATTTTCCTGCAAAGCTCATGATGGTCTGTCTTTTTTTTTTTTTTTTTTTTTTTTTTTTTTTTTTTAATTTTGTTTTAATTTTTATTGATGGTTTGTGGCTTTGATATCACATATTTTCCAATTCAGTCAGGCATATTTCCTTTCCCTTCCCCCCTCACCCCCACACCCATCCCAGATAATGTATTCTGCCATAACTGTCCTGCATCTTTCAGGGTTTTTTTTTTTTTTCCATTTTTTAGCTATAAGTGATAATCCATGAGTATAAGCATCCTTCGTGCAAAACCAATCTATAGACTGTTGTGCCCAAACCCCCACAGTCCCACCATTCAGTGGAGGTTGACAGGTTGTTTGTTCAATCAAGTTGATCAAATGAGTGTCAGTTCTTAAATAAAGCCATAAACTGCTATTGGCAGCATGGCCTTCTCCCCAACCTGTGAATATAGCTTGTGTGCTTTACTATGTATATGTCCTTCTCAGTTTATTTTATAAATATTTCATAGTTTTCTTGTAGAGAGGTTGCAACTCTTTGGTTAAATTTATCCTTATTGTTAGAAACATTGTATTATTGCCTTCTTGAGTTCTATTTGAGAACATTCAATACTGACACAGCAATAATATTGTATTGGTAATGTTTTCTATAACTTTCCAGAATTTATTACTTTTTTTTTTCTTTCTTTTTATTGATGCTTTGTGAATTTATTACTTTTAATAGTATTTTGGGATAGTCTTTAGAGATCTTGTACATTTAGAGGTCCCCTTTTTTTTTCATTCTCTTTCCTGATTTCTCTGACCAGTATTTTCAGATGTTCTTATGAAATCTTGTTTGCGATCTTTGAAAGAGATATATAGTAAGCCGTTCTTCTCTCTCTGAGATAATTAACATTTGGTTTAATGTTCTAGTGCATTCAGTTTTCTTACATTTTGTTGGAAATTTTTGCGTCATTATTCTTATATATACCTTCTTTTTTGATGTGTTCAAATGTCATTAAAGAATCAGGAAATCATGGGCTTTCACAATGAGTTAGGAAGAATCCCCTCCTTTCCAAATTACTTGAAATAACTTAATGCATATTGTTTTAAACTTTCTCAAGACAATCAGATGTAAAGCAGTCTGGTTTTAGCTTTGCATTGATTTTCTTTTTTTTAATATTTCAGTGTCACTGTTCACGCTGCATCAGTTCAGGATTTCAAGATTTGGCTTCATAATATCTATGCTTTCTAGGATTTGTTCTTTTCTTCTATATCATCAAAATTCTTAGCATATACTTGTGTTTAATAGTCTGTTGTTTATATCATTACTAATAATCATTTTATCTCACTTTAAATTTATTAACTTTTCTTTCAGTCTATCTAAGATTTTCTTATCTTGTTAAAGAAACAGCTTTTCATTTCATTAATTTTATTTCTTAATCTCTACTTAATTTATGCCTGATCTGATTTCTTTTACTTTTCTCTCAGGGTTTTATTTCATTGTGTTTTTCTGCATTATTGAGGTTGAACAATAGGGTGAGACATTTTTCTCTTGTGACACAGTATTCATTATTACAAAGTCCCCTCTTAGTTCTGCTCTCAGAGATTTTGGTATATTAGGTTTCTAGTTTTATTTGTATCATGGTATATTTTAATTTCCTTCTTGATTTCTTCCTTGTGACATTGATTTGATAATAATTTACTTAATTCCCATATATTTTTGTAGAAACTTCTATTTTACGCTTTTCTAATAATTGCAAAGGAGTTGTAAAAAAAATAGTATGATTTTCATGTTTTTAATTAATTGAGCCTCGTTTTGTGACCTATTATATTATCTGACCTGGGCAATATTTAATGGTATCATGGAAAAACTGTGTCTTCTGCTGCTGTTGAATGTAGTGTTGTTTAGATATCTGTCAAAACCTTTTATCTGAGGTAAAAAGTTACCACAATATAAAATTAGTGGAGGAAAATATGAATTCCTAAGCATTAAAAATAAAAGACTGAGAGACAGTTATGGCAGAATGCATGATGTGGGGTGGAGTGAGGGGAAAGGAAAAGGGAATATGCCTAAACTGAATTGAAAAATGATGTCCGAAATACACAAAACATCAATAAAAGCACAAAAAAATAAAATATGGAAAGTTAACTCCAATAAGAAATAAGAATTAACTAGAGAAATAAAAACCATTCACTATGTACCAGGGTAAAGCATGTCTAGTGGGAAATGTTACAGCAGACATACACACCTGTGCCTCCAGCATGCGCCCTTCATCACTAGGCAAAGACAAGTGGAGCCCAATGGATGCTCTGTGCCAGGTTCTAGCACACCAAGTGCTGTGACCTTCTAGAAAGCTTTGCATAGCACTAGTCCTCCATGATTTAGCTCTAGGGCCAAACTGCATAAATAGAAATATATTTCTTAATGTTTTCATATGGGCTCTTGTTTATATTAGTTTTGACTGTGGCAGCTTAAAATATAATGAAACTCA
Organism: Rhizomys pruinosus; assembly: GCA_009823505.1. NCBI lineage: Eukaryota > Metazoa > Chordata > Mammalia > Rodentia > Spalacidae > Rhizomys > Rhizomys pruinosus. Next base: position 1,305,023 of record VZQC01013109.1, read on the forward strand.
CAATGTAATAATTATTCAGTTACTTAAGTTTCGAAAGTAAAAAGAACAAATGAAACATTTCAATACATCTTCTCCTGCATAGGCATCAGCCTGACTAAACCACACCCCATTTATTGGTTGTAACTTCTTATCATAATGTTCCTAGATTCTTGGAATATTCCCTTTCTTTTTTTTTTTTAATTAGTTTTTATTGATGCTTTGTGCATTTCATACATTTTTCCAATTCAGTTCAGGCTTATTTCCCTTTCCCTCCCCCCCACCCCCACCCCATCCCAGATCATGCATTCTGCCATAACTGTCCTGCATCTTTCTCTCAGTTTCTTTTTTTTTT